>PNEQ01060617.1:0-35937 GCA_003012365.1 Medauroidea extradentata | reverse complement strand
CATTTCACCCCTTTTCACCCCCTTAGAGGTCGAATTTCGAAAAATCCCTTCTTAGTGCTCGCCTACGACCTGAAGGGAACCCCCACAAAAAATTTCACGATTCTAGGTCCAGTGGTTTGGGCTGCAGTTTGATATGTCAGTCAGTCAGTCAGTCAGTCAGTCAATCAGTCACCTTTCATTTTTATATATATAGATAATACTTAAAATTCACTGAAAATAACATAAAAAATAATTTAAGGTCCTTGGAGGCGATAAAATCCTTAGTAAATTCCCCAAATTTATCCATTGCACATTTCAAAAACATCTTCTATGGATATCCCTAAAGTATATTATGTGGATATCCTGAATGCGAGTATGTAGTTTCCCACACAGAAAGTTTCATTTGCATTATTAAATAATTTAATGTGACAATATATAATGTTTAAATTCTGGTATACTTATAGTTTTGTTGCGTACATTATCGCCAAAATTGTGCAAACAAATGCTCCTAAAACATTTTACGAAAAATGCACTGCCCGAAAAATTTACAATCTTAAATTTTGGGACATGACTGCCCTTAATGTTTTCATCTGTGTGTCCAGGTGTAAATAACCATAGATTTTCAGCAAAACATCATAATGATTAAAGCTAGCCGGTGCGGTTTTTATATTGCCAGAAGGTTGCAATTATTATTCACCAAGGATAAATTATACTGTTAACAGTAATATTTGTGTTAAATATGTTTGTATAACTTTTTGAAAATAAATTTCTTCTCACATCGTAGCTTACATTGTTCAGGTAAGAATAAGGGTGAGGACTAGCAAAGTAGGCTGTAGACTAGAAAATTTAACATAAATTATAGTTTTGTAAAATATGAGTAGAATATTTATTTAGGGAATGCGTTAAGGTTTTTCATGTTAATTTTGCAAGAGCAGCACAAATCCTGCAAGGATATCACATGGAGAATCTACAGCGATATCAATCAGAGGTCCTATAAGGATGTCCATAGGACATCCCAAAATTCGGTAGTTCTACAGAGATCCTCCGAAAATCCCTGGTAGATCTTCAGCCATGCCTTATGACCGAAATGTATAATCTAAGGATATCCCTTCGTGCCCCTGTATTTTGTACGTTGCGCTGCAATATGTGGCTAACCACGATACAATACAAACCTGTGATAACGTTCGGAATATAGCGTGATGTATCATTGATGGACTGATGTTTGCTAGGCTACATCCAGAGATAACCTCGCATCCACCGACCAAAGAAGGCGAGTGATTTTCAAAACCAGTGGAGAAATATTAAGCTGCGTTGTAGCTTAATTGTTCGCTGTTCAAAGAAGAACGTTTCTTCCCTTTCCTCGATTTCATCTAATTCATACAATGGCTGTGCCTCAAATAATCAACATTAGCACTCGCTCTCAGAGTTCCTAGAAGTAATTTTGGAATGCATACACACTTGCACTCGCACACTACTGTCAACATGTAAATCGATGTTATGGTGCATTCAGAAACTTGTTCTCCAATATATTAAATCGTTGGCCTAGAATGAAAAACTCGTATCTCAATTTTTCTCAAAAATTTATTTTTCGATTATTGGAATGAAAACCTCGTATCTCATCTGTTATTGTGGTTACAACATTATGTTTTGCTTTGTGCTGCATTCTATTGGAAAAATATGAAACCTCACATGTTTTACAAACGCCATTTTAAGAATGAAAAACATGTACACCGGAACTACTTCATTATGAGTTTCAAATGATAGTTTCTATGTTTTACTTATCAGGAATAAATTTTAGTACCAGCACTGTTACATTAAAATAATAACATATTCAAACAAGATTTACGGACAGTTTTTTGCTTCTCTTCAAAGATTTGGTTTCTCTGTCATACGAGGTTTTCATTCTAGGCCGACGATACATGATATTTACCGTACTTTAGAATATACAGCACATAGGCTAAAATGAGGTAGCAGTAATACAACAAACATACAACACTCCAGTAAATACATGCAGAGTGTGAATAGACAAATCCTTGCTACATCGCTACACGCACTCGCGCGCACGAACTCACGGTCTGTATTATGGTACACACTCTGACGTCACTTCCGAGTGAGAGTGAGCAAGTGCGAATATTTACTATATTTGGGTCACTGCCTATGTTCCACCAAGCTGCAGAATATCATGGAGAGCGTCACGATTAGTTATACAACGTCAAGGCTCGTACTTAAGCAGGACAATTTAAAAAAAAATATTAATTATTGAATAGAACTGACTCTAGAAACTAAGCGATGGTAGACACTTAGTTAAATCTTGCAAAGAATCTTCGGGAGGTGTACTATATTTACTCGCACTTACGGATTTATGCAACCATAAATCAATTAGCAAACTTTGTTGCGTTATTGAGACAGTGTTACTTTGCTGATTCTCTGGGGTTCAACTACTATAATATTGTGGAGGGCCTTAACTTGTTTTCTGAATAATGTTTGGAGTAAGACATTTAAGGTGAAAGTGTTAACGTGTAAAGAAACAGTACTTTATATACGTTTAATAAATTAATTTAATTATTCAGCTGCAGATTCATATAATGCACTGCATGTAAACTCAAACTGAGAAGAGAGTTCGATAGTTCTGACTATCTGTCAGGTTGATACCATAGTCTTTCATTTATCTCAAACAATTACAAATATCTCAAAAACATTTTAACCAAATGCACTGAAAAAATTTGAGACAGTGTACAGTCATATGAAACACTAATTCGACATAGCGGTTTTTTACTAGTGTACCGTTTGCTAGCAAAAAATAGTTTAGCTTAATTTTGGCTTATTTTGACAACATAACATTTATTATTTCAGGGGCAAAAAATCTAAAAATCAGTTTGGTGTATTGCAACAGACAAATTCAGACACAAATAAGGATATGTAAGTGTTAGAACTGTAAGAATGAATTTTTAAATATATGTGTTAATTTGCGTGAAAAAAAATTTTGAAACCACTGCAAACTGATGAGCAAGTTCTTAAGGCGCAGCTGTTCTACTATTGTGTGTAAGTCGCTTGACAATGCAGTATATGCTTCTACAATTACTCTGCCTTGTGGAATAGTACTACAATAACCAATTCAATTACGGCTGCGTAAATATAAGTCGGTTGGTTTCAAGCGTTCATTGTGCAGAATAAAGGCATATTGTTCCTACATACTGAATTCGAATAAAACATATTTTCAATATAACAGTTATTTGAACTCACAGAACACAGCTAGTGAGCCCCTTAAATCAATACGTCGTAGAACAATGGCATATACATACGTGTAAAAAAAATTCGCAATTCTCTGCACAAAGAATGGCGGGGCTATGTATATTACCAAACAGCCTACGCAGGATTGTACCAACATATTTCCATGACGTTTGTTGCGTACTTTGATCTTGCCGTCTTGAGCGAAGCTTCTTGCCAACATAACGGCGTCACATGACTACATCACACGCCTCCGTAGCGCTAGTTTCAAGCATCTTTGAACACTGGATACGTTCAAATATCTCCTCCGACTAGCGTAGAGCAACATAAAATAACAGCTGAGCTGTGCCATATTTAACACGAACATTTTCCAAAATTCGTTGTAGATAACATAAACTCCCATATTAACTCAACATGTTAGGCGTAACAAACCGTGTTACGATTAATTTGTTTGTAAATTAAGTAGTTTTTCAGTAGTGTATAATCATGTAGTAAATTAAATATAAGGTACTAGCCAACTCGTTTGTAATAAATATTGTGAAGAATAAATACATTTATATATATATATATATATATATATATATATATATATATATATATATATATATATATATATACCTAATTATTTAATTACTACGTAGAAAAGGAATACCCCGTTTGCGAATGTATTTAAGGAACGTACGCTCCTATCTATCCAATTAGCTTGTGATAGCCTCAACGACAACAAATTTTAAACAAAGAAGTTTAACATAAACTGTGATAAGACGGATAGTTTTCAGTTTTGCTTCTTTCTAAACTGTCAAAGCCAGCGTCACAGTGCTAAAACACAGCGGACTATCGCAGTAACATGTTTAACTTATACAGTAGTGGCAGGTTTTTATATTCTGTACGTAACGAAACGGCCCGGAAATGTTGAGGTTTCGCTACGTTCGTTTTTATGTTTCTCCCCACTGTTTGTTTACACTTTTAGAGCCGGCAACCAATGTGCCAAGAAATTTACTGCCAGTAAACACTGAAGTGCCTACTAAAAAACTCTTTCCAGGGAACTCTAGCAGAGAAAACACTCTCGGTAATATTCCGGAACGTACCCAAGAATAGAGCGGTAAAGGTATCGTTTGTCCGGTGCGTGTTACTTGTACGTAAACAGACTTCTTACTCACCGCGTGATTGGTCATTTACTGTTACTGTACATTTAGTTGAGTCAAGCTGGCTTTCATACGAAAAAATCGTGGTGTAATACATTAGTTCGGAGCACAGCTGTCTAGATTTGTATTCAGAAATGTCACACTACCAACTTAATTAACACTGCTAGAAGTTCCACATACTCTAATGACAATTCCAGTTAAACGCACAAAAATTTACGTGATTCTACACAATCAGATACTGCCAATAAACAACCAGATTTATGGTTAAACCATACAATAAACAACATGTTACAAGAAAATATTAAGTTCATAATAAAAAAAACATAAATTTTTACGTGAGAGCTGATTTTTCTGAGCAAATGAAGTAGGTTACTTGCGACCAACATATATACAAAGTTAGGCAACTAATTTTACTCTAACGTGAGTGCAACTTACCCCACTGTCGTTGGACGATTTTCCTTCTACTAGGAAGATCCGTAGTCAATTCTCAGCGACTTCTCTCCCAAATATCACGCATTGAAAACATGTCGGACATTGCCGTCGGCTGGCAGCTTTATTCCCCAGGTATTAACGTTTATCGTGTCCTTATAATTCTCTTGCGTCAGCTTCACGAGCACTTGCTGTTAACCGCTAACAAAACTTTCCTCTTTCACTTGTTTTATAAAACCAATGTAAACACTTCCTACTTAAAATTTCCAACGTCTCCTCCATAGCTCGCAGTTGCACATATTTGAAGGTAATTTGAACGGCTTTCCATCAACCATAAATAACGTTTCGTAATAGAGAGCAGTGACGTCACTATCATAGCCAGATAAACGGCATTTTCGCGAGTTTCCGGTTATCATTCAACATTCACCGCAGAGACTGTAAGCAGCTTTCATGAACGTTATCTGAGGAAGTATGTGCAATGCTGGACTCGCTCCATCGCGTCAAACGCAGTGTAAAAGGCGCGATGCAACATTAAAATTTAAAAATTCTAGTTACTGCGATATTTTATTCGTCTGTCACACGACAAATAAAAACAAAATTAATTAGTTCATAGTTTATTACCATTAAAAATAATTCGTTCTTTTAATTTTTTTCGCCCTTTATTATTATACATTTGAAATTCCCTAGGTGTTCCGAAATTTAAACCTATTGGCACAACTACACGTTTGCTATTTGCTTGTAGTAACAAATAAACATCTTTCGTAAAGGAAAAAAAAGAAATTTAAATACCTACACACCAGTTGCACCAACATTTCAAACGTTAAAAAAGTATCCCCAGACAGCTACCTTATAGTTATGAAGTTTTTGGACATGTACAGTTCAAGTATACCCAATACTTATTTCATTAAGTGTATGTTTCGTGCTCTATAGTAGTTGATATGTCAGGTTTGCCTTTGTATAATTTTTGCATACGTTTCTGACTTTAGCGTTGTACATTTAATTTATATTATTTTATATTGGTACAATTTATTATAAATTATTTAAACTTTCGATATATGTTCTGTTTCACTGTGTTGTTGTAATCGAGTTGACTGAGTATTGATTTGTACGTCACGTGGAATTGTTAGTTGGCTGAAAATTACGTTAGCGTGTGTGGCTATAATTCGGTGGCTGGAGTATACGTTTATTGCCGGCATCGCGATAAGCGGGTTATGCAAGCTTAGTTGGTAAGCCTGACTCCAGCCAGCGGAACCACTGTGTTATCTCATCTCATCTTGTTGAGAACTGCGTTCCGTTCCGTTCCGTTCCGTTCCGTGCACTGCGCTGCCATATTTCAACCACTTTAATTGCGTACGTACAAATATCAGTTAACTTAACTGATTGACGAAAAATAAGGTTTATAGTTCCGGACCATATTAATCTTATTAAATCTTATTTAATAACAGCGAATCTTGGCATGACTAATTTAAATAATTTCTTTCGGAATATATTAAGTTTATGCCGATGATAACTTACTTGTTTGGTTTCAATACTGAATGTTATTTGATTATTTAAGACGTAATGACAATTTCAACCAAATGGGGTAAAAAAGTAATTTCATGTACATTTGGACATGTGCTTTTATAGCTATTAGCAGCCAGATTTGAAAGACATAAAATATAAGAATTTTTGTTAGTTCATGTATTGTTTCATGCAGCATTTAAATTAGATTATTAGTTTGATGGAAACAAATATAATCGTGAACAAAACAATAATCTATAGAATTACATACGTTCATATGTGTAAAACTGAGGTTTCTTTCCTTGACTTTATTTTATTTGTCTCATCGTTAAGTATCGAATGATAACTATTCACCTTATAAATGTTGACTACTCTCCGAAACCTGACAAACTTGATCGATGTAAACAAATTAGTTTATACGACTTTCTGAACAACAGAAGATAGTATACTTTATATGCGTTTGAGGCAACGACGTATGTTCAAAATCTTTGCTTTGAGACCTGACTTCCTCCCATTGCAGGAATAGTTTAAAAATAACGTGCGTCTTCACGTTGAAACACGTGCGAAAATAGTCGCACGGAAGTTCATATCCGCGGTAGTGTAATTCCTCGTGCGGCGCGACAGAATATTATCCCCGCTGGTTGTTGGGAGTACGGGCTGCGCGACGGATCAAACGTGTTTTTCCACTAAATAGCACATTTATTACGTACCCACCCCCGTCCCCCCCCCTACATATCGAACTCCTAAGTGATATCCGCACGTAATGATCGCATGTTGCATAACTGAACTGTAATTGTAAACTGCCTGGCGCGACTCGAATACCAGGTCAGACGTTAATGTCTGCGCAGACAGCATTATTAAATGGCGACATTAAAACGATTACAACGTCAGTTTTCTCGAGAAGTTTCCATGATAATAATTAAAAACTTACAATTTGTTTCCAAACACGTGAATAAAATTTATTAAGAACTACAAAGCATTATCAGAGCGACTACGTGACTTATGTTTCATGATTACCTTTCCTTACTTCTAGATTATTCATTTTCATCGTAACGTCAAACAGAAACAAGAAGTTACCAGCATAACTGATAAGCCTATTTTCCTCAATGTGGGTGTAAATTAACCTTGAAAGTTAAAACCGTTTACGTACACCTAGGAATATTAAATAATAATTTTAATTTAAACATAAGGTAAACTAAATATACAAAAATTAAGTCATCTAAGTTAGTAATATACGCATACCCAGTTTGATAAAATTTGGGAAGAAATTGTTTCAGACGTCTTTCTATAATTAAGATAAAAAACACCCGTCGTTTTCAAAATATTACCAAAAGATAAAGAAATACACAAAACGTAAGTCAACTAACTATGTACAATATGCGTGGCAAGATTAATGAACTTCTGAAAAATATTTTTTTTAATATGTCATATTTGGTTAAAGTATAAACAAGGCTGCAATTATAGTAATATCAACACATGAAAGAAATGCAATAAAGTCAAGCCAGTATGCTAAGTTGTATGTACTAAGTGTTATAAAATTTAGAAATATGTATATTTTCTCTGATATATTCATTAACAAAATAAAAAATTAACAACCGTTTTACATATGTAAATACAAAGTGAACTAAAAACGCAATCAGAAGTAAAGTCAAATTTCCAAGCTGTAAATGTGAACTAATATTAAAAAAATCGGGGAAAAATTTGTCACGTATGTCCAATTAAAAAACAAAATATCCGTATGCATCGAAAAAAATAACACAGGGTTTAAGTTTCTTCCGGTGTTCGTTCGGCAGTTAATGTCACTACCACCAGCACACGGGATAGTGCATGTATATGCATATATATATATAGTATATAATATAAACACACACATATACGCATTGAGAGCGAGAGGAGAGAGAATGTTTGTGTATGCGTATGTGCCAGCCAATCAGAACCCAGCTGTGCTGTGATTGGTCGAGCACCTACAGTTAAAATAAAAAGTGTTACTTTGCTTCTCTTTGGTGCACTGTCACTTCGTTGTTTTCATACTGTTGTGGATGGTGTATCATAGTAGCATCGAGAAGCGGATTCCAGATCTTTATGATGTTAATATCTATCTCCCTATTTAAAATTATTTGTGTTTCCTAATTTCAGTGGCTGCAGTTCTGTTTGTGTGTGTGTAGTAGGAGATGTTTGCAACCTGCTCGGCCTTGTTAAAAAATAAATAATATCCTGTTTCATGGACGTGATGTCCTATGACTGATACATATCCGTTGCAGTTGATATCTGCAAGATGTTGTATTAGGCAGGATGACGATAAAAAACGCCGGATTTCATAAAATTCAAGTAATCTAAAAATCGAACTGAACAGCGTATTGTGATGATACCTCACAGCGCATCACTTTCCTGCATACTTTACCTACTTTCAAACTGGACATTCGTAGGTGACGTGAATTTAAGTCCTACAATAGATAGTCGATGGATAAGGAAGCGCCCGGAGAAAACCCGCTACGATTTACATGTGCAAAAAATCGAAGATTGACGCCACCGGGAATTGAAACAGGATCGCCATGGCGGCAGGCGAGTGCTCCTGACTCTTAAAAAATTATTGTTGTATTGCCGTACCTCTTTTAAAATATGGCCTATCGTCCAGACGGTTGTCGGTGAGGATCATTTCTCAACAATCTGACCTCTTGAAGTGAAAGTATGTCCCGAAAAGCAAATACGACCTGTGCTCATTGTAAAGAACTGATTGTTGTAGGAAGAGTCCAGATAGAACCGACAACCAATATAGTCTGTTGTCCCTGATTTAACAGATGTGATACTTGCAACAATATTTTCCTTTCAGTTCTGTACACAACTATGATCGCTTAGCTAAACAATAAACCCTGCCATGTCGACGAGTGTAACCTAACACATAACACTGCCTCATGACTGGATTTAGTTGCTTGGACATACTCCATTGCGAAATAAATGACTGTCAAAGAATACTAAAAATAATAGAAAAACATAAATAAGCAGCGTATGCTTTATCCAACAGGGTACAAACACAATACAAAATTCCAGAATAAAATGCTGCTTATTTATGTGTTTCTGCTATTTTTAGTTTTCTTTGACAGTCATTTATTTCGCGATGGAGTATGTCCAAGCAACTAATTGCAGTCATGCACTCCCATTGCACAGTTCTTTGAAAGATCGCTATATCTCATAGCCTATGATGAATGACAAAACCAAGCTGTCCAGTTTCAATTTTTTTTCCACAGTTGTGATTCCAGCGCTGCTTGCTAGTTCACAACTCTTCAACGGTCTTAACGGTAGGTGACTACTGTAAATGCCATGCAAAGTTATCGTGGAATGTCATACAATGTATTTAAACGTTCAGAATTTCTGCTACTAGATGGCACATTTGTAGTTTGGAAACGAACGCTGGCAACCAACAACCGCTCATTCATGTGTTGATAATTCGTTTCTTCCTACATGTCCGTCAACTAGTGTGCTACCTTTACCACGGCATGACGTTTCAAAGTCGATTAAACATTGCCACGTTACATTAAAAAATATGTAATCAAATGTTGAACGATGCTTGCAAAGAAAACATTAAATAGTCAACTTTGGAACCATCACATTTTTAACTAAACTTCTGTTACGCTTAATACAAAAATATAATTAAATATCTTGAGAGTTGAAAAAAGGTTTACACACTTCTTACCATTAAATTTAATCCATACGCCATTTAAAATCCACTTTTTCAAATAATTGTTTAAAAGCTCTGGAAAAAACAATATATCAGAGTGCGTTGCTATTGAAAAATGTTATTTATATTAAATTATGTACATTGTTGAATACACTGTACCAAGAATTTCATGCACAATAATTGCGGCAAAACACTTATTTCCGATAGTTATTTTGCACTATAGAATAAGCTTCAAAGATTAGTGAAAGACCTGAAATGGATACACATGGGTATAAAGTTCTTTTTTATAGTCTTTTCCAATATTTTACATTATTCACGCACGTTTGATCAGTTTAAAACAGTTGTATTTGTCGACACTCTGCAACTATGCTCGGCAACCTAGTCAGTTGACCACCTTAACACAGAAGTGTCACCTCAGAATGTCCATTGTGCCTATCTCTTGTCAGGAAGTCAACGCAGAGACCAGCGCCTTGAGGCTTGGATGAAGCAATTTGCACATGCTTTGTCACCCTTAAGGGTTCCACCTACCACGCGTTTTAATGTGTTGCAGTGTGTTTGTAAATACGTTCCTTTTACGATACTATTCCACTTGTGTCCATCGTGCGTATGTACTTCGGACAAGGACGAAATCTCATTGCTTAGGACACCACCCAAATAGCAAACATCACTTATGCAAATCTGATCGTGATAAGTAGACCAGAGACAGTTAACATTCGGCATGCACCCGCGGCCACATGTGGCATAGATGATGCATAATGAAATCACCCACACATTAACTACAAGTATGCCACAAGCATTCTTATTATACTCAGATGATTGTGGGTGGGTTTGTTAATCTGCTTGTGAACCGTACATTGAAATACGTCAGTCGTTTGAAACTAAGTTGCCTACATTAAAATTACTTCCGTATAACTACAAACATATTTACTGACATGGCCTGATTAACAACCATGCCAGCTAAAGTAGACTATCATATTAGCGAACGTTGGCCACTTCTACCAACAGTTGGCCAACTGAGAAACTATTGTATTTGCTACTAGGGCATGCACATCAAAAACACTGTACCTAAGACTACCGCATAGTCAAGCGGTCTTTTCAGATTACCGTACTCCAAAATGTACTAACCGGATGTGTGTGAATCTCAGGTATAAAAGTGCACTGAACTATTCTACGGACTTTCCACCTAAATAATTATAGCCATAGCTTAGAGTATCATAGTAAAAACGGATGGGTGGAAATCTTGCACGCTAGTTCAGCACTTGGTTCGTTATGGCGATGCGCGTTTGATGCACCCTTCAAGGTCATCCTTACAGCTCCGTCACTTGTGAACAAGTATGCGGCGCCCTATATCACACTTGCAAAGTACGTCCACAAAGCGACGTACTTGTTGTTTCCTAGTAATAATGCAGTTGTTGATTGTTGGAGACTCGCATTATTCTACGACACTCGTGGCTAGAGCACTCGCCTCCCAGCACGGCAACACGGCTTCGATTCCCAGTGGAGTCGATCCCTGCATTTTCGCATGTGGGACGACACCACCGGTCGGTGGGTTTTCTCGGGGATCTCCCATCTCCCCCGCCCCTTCATTCGGGCGCTGCTCCATACTCACCTCATGTCACCCCTCACCAGATCTCTATGTTAAGTGCTGACTAAAATATCTTTACTTCACTTCCACGACACCAAGTCTTGCTGATAAAATTATACGCTGGTGTAACTAGCCTACCGGGCGACAAGCTCCAACTTCAAGGCTAACCGAATTTCTTACCGACGTAAAGCTGTAATCAGGTTAAGCCACGCCTATCCGGTCAGAAAGTTTCCTGTTTCTTTCCAAGTAGTTGGCGTGCCGGGACTTGACATTCCCCCGTCGCCCAGCAAATTGACAAGTTCACGTCCGCGTCGCAATTACAGCGATTAACTTAATTTTTTGTTTTATAATTTTAGCTAATCCAACGTCCTTGGCAGCCTCGTTAGTAAGCTAAGTTAATTGCTGAATGTTTTGTATCTTAAATGTGTTTCAGACACGTGACAAGGAAAGCAATACGGTAAATTCGAGCAAAACGGAAAAAAAAATTGTATCGGAACTGTTTCAGAAAATAACTTGTATTGTTTCGCGTCCCATTCAGTTTCACATATCTTCAGAAAATTTGGACATTTAAGGTGGCAGTGACTTCTGTCACGTGTAATTTTAAATTGTTAATATCATCACAATACTTCACTTTTGTTGACGATTCTGCTTGATACGGTATTAACAAAAGGGTTAGAAATTGTATTCTACCGAGGGGAGTTGGAGAGGTCAATATTTCATTCTGTTGTAAGCTCTAATATTTATCCACAGTTATGAAAACTACACTAACATAAACATTATTTTGTTTAGTTTCATGATCTATATTTCCAATATCACACGCTACAATATTATTCCACTTTTCCTTATGTTTACGAAAATACATTTTACACGCTAGTCTGACAACTATGACACGTATTAACGGGTGTATTACGGTTTTACGTAATGTGAAATAAATGCTAAGAATGAACAAGCCCTGCTGTAACATTGAGATTTATGTACGACAAGGTTGGCAGGAGAGAGGCGGAGCATGCGTGGGAGCTGTATGTGAACATTAAATAAAGGAACAAGTTGATTATTACTACCGACATACCTGCAAGCATTTATTAAACAGTACATGTTTTATAAAAATGTTACATTTGCAATAGCAATATTATCAGCATTATATACATTTCTGAAATATGCTTAGTTACTTGAACAAGCGTGTCCTTAAAATGCATAATTAACTTCGTGATGAATTTCAATTGTCGTATGAAATTTAAATTTAATTTTGTACAAATAAACAATTTAAATGTAACCGCTACAAACAAAAATATTTGCAGTTACGCGAAACTTCTGTAAGAATTATAGGTATGTGATTTGACTTATTATTAATTTTTTACATAATGTATATAACAATATCTTATAAAGGTTATTTCATAAAAAGTACCATCGGCAAATATTTTATTCGATTATGCATTCTAATGCATTCTGTTAACCAGTATTATCATTAAAGTGTATCTGTGATTTGACTTATTTTTAATTTTTTACATAATGTATATAACAATATCTTATAAAGGTTATTTCATAAAAAGTACCATCGGCAAATATTTTATTCGATTATGCATTCTAATGCATTCTGTTAACCAGTATTATCATTAAAGTGTATCTGTGATTTTATTGATTTTAACATTACTTCTACACCTTAACTTCGTAGCAGCAAACTTGGTAGTAGGACCTTAAAATCCAACAAAAGTGAGTACTTGTGTAACGTTTATTTTTGTAACCGGAACAACATTCGAAAAGTTTTGAATCCATTTATGTGAACATAAATGAAATTAAGTACCGTTATTTGACGGCATCATTTTGTCAATGCAATATCGTACACGAATGGAAAGTTGGTTAAGAAAACCTATCAACACATTTTACAGAAGTTTCGCCCACACAGATAGGCAACACACTGCACTCTTAAAAATAAAAGTGCAGTCACGTATTACTAATAGCTGCTTAAGTATATTTCACCAGAGTGTACAATTAACGGTATAATTCCGTAGTTGCTAATTTAAAGCATTTATTCTAGATAAATATTTGTTGTGATATTACTCTAGAAAAACTAAATTTATGAATTAAATTTTTGTTCCACTATCTACTTTTTCAAAGAACAGTTCTAACATGGAAACGTCAGAATTTCTATTAAATATCCAGCCCTGCTTTTCAACTAAATAAGCATTATATGTCATATCATGCCATCTCATAAATTTGGCTCATTATATATATACATACAACTACTTACTTAAAAATAAAATACTTTAAATACAGAAACTCCCGAAGAAGGTTTTATTTGGGAGTTTTATGATACTGTCAGTCATTCAAGACCGTTCATGAATTGAAGATCATGAATATATTATCAATTAGTATGAAGGTTATTTGTGGCTTCGTAGGATGGCTAGGACTACACGATTAAGTAACTTTAGGCATACTTTATGTGCAATTACAATAATTTTAATATACATTATAGACATGGTACGTTTAAAAGTGATATATCTATTTGACCTCTTCGTCGGAGCTCCAAGTAATTTGCTTTTGTTAATAAAACACGTAACTGCCGATCACATAAATAACTTATTAACAACTCATTAATATTTCCACCATTGTTTATTTTAAAAACCGTCCACACTTGCAATAAACGATTGTCTAAAGTAACGAAATTAAAATTAAGAGAATAACGTGAAAGTTCATGTGTAAAATCTTTGCACCTTAAAAAAAGGTTTCACGCTGAGCTACTATTTCCCAATAACCAGTCTCCAAATATTTTTTCCGCACGAATTACGTTGCTCTTTTATCCAATGCGCAATGTTCCAAGTTTATCGACAGACAGAAAAGCCATTTGTGTGAAATTTAGTGCGAATAAAAGGTTAGCACAACGACATATCTGTATTGAAATCTTGAAAAAAGAAAAGAGGAAAGCCACTGTATTTCCCGTTTGTTCTCGAAGCCATGAAGAAATACTACTCGCCTATATGGACACATTATACACTGAATGAAAACTCCTTTGACGTCCGGTGACGAAAGTAACAGATTATGATGTTATTCGTTTTACTGCTGTAATTATTGGCATAAGAAAAATCACATATTTTACAGGCAAACAACTTTTCATTTCAAAGACATAAATAATTTGAAACTCAACAGTAACTGTCAGTAGTAATTCAATTTTGGCTGCAGCAGAACTGAGAGTACTAGCATGAATTACATCCAAAAATATTTTAACTGACAATCACGCCCAGTCACTGTAAGTTTAAGCCTGTTCAAGTTTGTAATCTACCGCCTGACACATCAAACCTTCCTTGTTGTATATAATTATCGTATGTCAATAACGCTGTGAAATTTTAGGATAATAGTCAAATTAAAAATGTTGACCTTAACCACCAGCTTATGCATGCATTGGGAATATCGTGATTCATTGCTGTTAGAGAATTCACACTACAGTTGTGATGAAATGTTTCCATTGGTGCGATAATAGGACATGACTTGGACAATAACTGTATGTTGAGGGTAAGGTAATGTTGCAGAAAATTGCACATTAACATTTAGCGTCACAACGAAATTTACTTGTATTAAAATATTTCAAATTTCGCATTATATTTTAACAGACATTAAAATTTATAAACCTGTGAATTATACATATCTACGGAATAGTTACAAATTTATTTATATTTGAGTTTACTTTACATTTATTACTAAATGATAACAGCACATACAGCTACATTTTCGTGTTAGTTGATTATCGTTAGGAAAGAAGAGAGATAACTGAACAGCTAAAATAATTGTTTACGTGAGTCAGTACCTGCATGTTTATCTTTATACATAATTAAATTTTTTCACCTACAGACTTATAAAATTTACTTAGTAATGTATAGCATCTGATGGCAAAGTTCATTAATTTATAATTCGTGACAGTGTTTTCATAATCCCATTAAATGTAAGTTCCGTCTTTGCATTACTATAAAATGTACAGTATACTTATTACTTTCCGTCACATATTAAAATAAATTTTTTGACAGAAATATATTAAGGAATAAAAAACTTGATATATGTATAATGCAAATAGTTTTTATGATATTTCGTGGAATACGAGTAGTGCTTGAACATTTGTAGAGGATGTTCACTGAGGATGAGAAATGTTAGTTGGAAAAGGAACAGAAACATGATATGAAGCCACTTACATATACGCCCTAGTTCTTGTTGTTTTCTTTCCAGACACGAGCTACCATGAAGATATAGCGACCAATCTTCCGGCGGGGAAGTTGCCTGCTTCCAGCACAAATACTTCCTACGTGCGACGCAAATCATATAACCTATATTGCTCTTTTATTATTACTGTTTACTTCACCACGGCTTTACTCTACAAAACCTGAAACGAATTCATTTGTACTCGTACTTAATTGTTTGTGGCAGTTACAGCAGCCGAGTCGTATTTGTACCTGTTATTTGATTTAAGTAGTAATGACGCAGAGATGCCGCAATTGAGCGAATTAGTTTCACGGTCACATCAATAAAGACAATTAGTTTTATTATTTAATTCTCTCAGCCTTTGTAATGTTTTAGACTGAATAATCTGATACTGCAGTGGTTTGAGACCGGAATTCTAAAACAAACAAATAATGATTCCTAAAAAAAGATATTATTCATCTCTTAAACGTAATATGTTTTGAGTGTTTCTTTAATAAGAATAAGTTTTAAATAAATACTTATCATAAGAAACAATAAAATTATGAATTGAATTCTATGAAATTACTGTGTTGTTTAAAATAAACCTTGGAAGCTATAGGCTATCTACTGCATTTGAGCAAAATCATACCAATCTAAAAAAGGGGAATTTTTCTTATATTATTTTCTATCCTCAAACTGTTGTTTCTAATTTTACAAACTTGATAACATTCCATGACTGTTGTTAGACTGATTCGCGTTATAATGTAGTAGGTATAACACAAGTGATCTCAACTGAAACGTTTCATTCGCCTTTACGAAAGTAGTGTAAGTGTTGCCTACGAGGTATGCAGCCATGAATTCTTAGTGAACAGCCTAGTCAATGCAATTATATATGAATAATACAGTTTTCAATGTAACTTTTTTCACACTCAAAATATTCCCATTTATACTAATTCACAAGAAATACGTAAGATAATTTTATTAGAAAATATTTATACACTGAATTTTTCGCAATAATTTTAATAACAAAGTTTAGAAATTTTATATAACTTGAAGAATGGCGTTAATTCACAGAATGTCCGTATTATTTGAGAAATTTCAAGCCACAAAATTTTCGTGACAGCAATAACCTGTCGAATTTTCCGAAGACAACTAATTCATTTAATACCTATTTCCCACTTTAACTGCGTGACTGCAAGATAGGAAGGACGAGCCTGAAACAACGGTCAGGACATAGGATATTTTACTGCGGTGAACGTATTGGCTGTTTCCTATGTTCCAGTACATATTTAAATGTACCACTTGTTTTTAACAGCGTTTACGTTTGACCGTAACTGTTTTGTTTTCTTTTTTATATGTGCGCAAATTGTTTAACAATGTCAGATAATTATCTAGCAGTGTAACTGAAGTGAATAGATTTAGTCAGCCCTTAACAGCGGCGTGAGGAATGGTGAATGGAGCAGTGCTAGGACTAAGGGGCGGAGGAAACACATCTCCAATAAAACCAGCTGACCAGCGGCTTTGTCCGTCATGATTCCTACATACGAATACACACTGTTTCGGTGTAAGGCGAGTGCGACAGCCGGTGTGAGAAATGCTTTCCCTAATCGTATACCTGAAAAAAACACTAAAATTTTTTGGATAACACTTCAATGGCATTGATTTTCACGAATGTGTACCCCGTAATAATCAGTAATATCCTCGTTGATTTAAAGAGTCTGGATTAACTGGCATAACGCACGTATTATAAAAGATAACTTTTAAACATGTCTTTCAAAAATGACTGTATACTTACGTATGACACCTTAACATAACGCATTTAAAACTATTAAGGGGGAGTGTTAGCCAAATGTATTGTATTATCAGTTTTTGAGCCGTAACATTCATTTGAATTGTACTACCAAAATTTTCTCTTCGATAAAGCATGGTATATATTTATTGTAAACTGCTTAGCATAAATAATAATGGAGTTATTCTTTAATTTGTCATACTGAATCATCACAAGATAATTTTTGAAATTTTACCTATAATTCTCTTGCAATGATTCTGCATGACAAATTAATTAAATATTCCATTATTATTTATGTCAAGCAATTTACAAAGAGAATATTCTAGGCTTTGTCGAAGAGAAGAATTTTGATAATACAATTGAAATGAATGTTATAGCCCAAAAACTTATAATACGATGAAATTGTCTAACATTTCCCCTTAAGCACATATACAGAACTTTAAATTTCTCATATTGGTTGTGAAATGTTTTATCGTCACGTTGGATAAAAGTAAAATTAATTTTACCGACATTAGTTCAGGCTAATATATTCCCTGACCATGTAAGATGAAATTGTATTAGAAAATGCAGCATTATACGTATTCGAAAACAGTGCATCTCGGTATATAGTTGGTTCGGCAGAGTTGCTGAGACGGGAAGGACGCATGTCTGTCGAGCGACCTTGAGCGTTGAGGTGATGACGCACGTGCAGACTGAGAAAGTGTCGACCTAATCGATCTTGCGTTCCTAGAGCCTCAGCTGTCGACAGCAGGATCACTTAGCTTGATCGAGGAGCACTAAACGTAGATGAAAAGCTTGAATCATCTCAATCTAGTCACAAAGCAAAATTTATACTTACAGAGTTTTACAATGCTACTTCTTTGTTCGAGCTCAAAAAGGAAAATGCAATAATTACTTAATAATAACTAAAATTTATATTCGGGTAGACGCGTAACCCTTGCTATATACCAACATTAAATAATTTCAAGAAGTATACTTGTATCATACAAAACAGTAATGCACATAAATGCCGCCACTGTGGTAACATCTGGGTCTATTAGGTGACGATGATTGTGCAGTGGTGTGCCAGTATCATTCTCAGGGATGAGGGTGAAGTGACAAACTCTGCACTCAGTCCTGAACCCAGGGAGCTAACATTTTAGGGTGTACGTCGTTTGCCCTAAAGGCGTTTAATCTCAAGTGTTGGGTAAACACCTTTAGGACAAATGACGTTAGGGTAATCGCCTGTAGACTTTGAGTCAAGAGATTTTCTAAAGAAGACAAACATTTAGGACAATCGACTGTGAAGAAAATACTTTTAGGGCAAACGCCTTTATGGCAAACGTTGGACCAGAAACACTTAGGACAAACGGCTGTATGGCAAACGCCTTTTTGGAGTGATAGGCTATATGAATAAATAAATATTTTGAGCAAACGACGCGCTCCCACAAGGGCACGGCTCACCTCAGTTTGCAACGTCTTTTTTATTTTTATATTTGTACCAGATATTTTTTTCTTCTTTTAGACATAAATTGTGATTAAATATTCATCTTAGGAAATTTGCGTATCTCTCATAGTTTTTGCGTAATGGGTCGTATATGTCAAAATTTGCACTTTATGGTTTTATGTACGCCACTAAAACCAACTGACATTCCAAACCGAAAAATTCACAGTGTATAACAATGTTGTAAGCTCTTATTTGACATATAAAAAAACAAACAAATTTATCTTTGTATTTTTAAATAATTGTTGATTATTTTTAATTTTCGTAAAAAAATTCGGCATTGTTTATTAAATACAAAAATATTTATTTAGTTATTTTTTTGTTTTTATATAGGTCAAATTATGGCCTACAAAGTTGTTTTACACTGTGAGTTTTTTTCGGTTTGGTATGTCAGTTAGTTTTAGTGGCGTGCATAAAAGCGTAATGTACAAATTCGACGTTTACGACTCATTACGCAAAAACTATACACAAATTTCCTAAGAGAAAGATTTATTCACAAATTTTGTTTAAAATAAGGAAAAAAATATTTGGTATACAAATAAAATAACAAAGACGTTGAAAAGTGAGGAGAACCGCGCTGTTCGTATAACATGCCCGGGCAGCAATCGAACTCGGGAACCTTGGCCAAGTGGCCAGTAACTCTAACCAGTAAAGTTACGTATACATAATACTTAACTCATTTGAACAGCTTAGTACCTATCATCATGTAAACTACTCGCACATTTGTGCAATGTTTCACATTTCACCCACAACATATCTTAAAACTACTACAAAGTTCCAATTCTCATGTCTCGTGTGGTTCTTTCATCATAATCCACACACACGTGTACGTACCCACACACACTCTTACAACACACACGTGGCATACCCTTCCCACGTGACTGTTCCCCTTCCATCCTCGCACTGCACCGACTCTTTTATACGACTCGTAAAAATACGCACTTCACACGCAAATAAACGATTAAGCCCTCGGACACGTGACGAGAGGCTACAGACACACACGATCCAGTCAGGCAGGATTGGGAATTGTTCGATTACTGGAACCCTTTCCTCGATGTTCGCGTCCTCTGCTTGATTGGTCCATAGTGAACAGGGGCGTGATTGCGAACATGCCGCGTTGCGATACGTGGATGAACTATATGTCGTGGCGTTTCATCATGTGGCCATAGTCGTCATGTATGATCGACTAGAATCGATCAGTGTCACGTATAATCGTCCCTTTTAATCGGAGTAGAGTAGTTAACGTGTTCGTATTGACTTCCCATCGCCGAACGAAAAAAATCCCTCTATTTTTACTGATTCACTTTCAATTATTAAGGCAATAACATATTTCTTTAAATTTGCGGGGGAAAAAATGTTGTGTTATAAGAAAGTATTGAACTCATAAATAATTTCTTACATGTGATACCGTACTTTAAAATTTATACTATCCAAACTATTGTAAACATTTTATTTTAATTATTCAAGGTGGGTTCAGTCTGCTTAAATATGTTTAGGCAAAAATAAATTTCCTTAAGTTTTCAGGGAAAAAAAGTTGCATTATAACAAAGTAATAAACTTAAAAATAATTTCTTACATGTGATAATGTACTTTAAAAAATTATGTTTCCCAGACTATTGTAAGCTGATTATTCTGAAACTATTTAGGGTGGGTTCTCTTTGCTTTAGGAAATAGCTTTTTATAACGTTACAAGCGTCTTTACACAATTAAGGTCTTCCCGTAATATTTACATCTATTTCTAAAAAATTTCCATTTTTGCGTTTATTTTAAGGTACGAACATCTTAGTGATGAATTTTTACAAAAGGTGCAGGTGTGTATAAGACATCTGTGTTATGAAAGCATACAGTCACAAATAAAGCCTCACACACACAGTATCGACAAGAAGACAGCACACCAGTTCAGAGACTTGCATCTAGCGACGTAATGCACGTACTGCGTCGCCCTTAATGCTTCCACACTACTTCTTGAACGAGCACAACATACTTGCACTCAGACAGTCATCCTAGCGGGAAGAACAGCTGTCAACTGAAATTGTGTTATTTATTGACGAATAAGAGTTATTTGTGTTTCATCATTAACATTATGGCAATGTTAAGGTACAGAGTAAGATTGTGTAGTTTACTTAGACTTGAGTAACTTTATTTGTCTATTTGCCTTGTAGAAACGTCCAGAGGATATTTAGTTTTAGATGCCGTGAAACAAACGACTTAGATTTGCGTGTGACATAAGAAATTATATTAGTAAATATCTTACGGCAATTTATTATTTTTATAAATGAACCTATAACATTAAAAACGACAAATACATCAATACTAAACGGCTAATACACTTTCCACTTAAGGGTCTTTTCTACTAAGCATTCGGCGAGAAAGTTGAAATCGGAAAAAAATAAATGTTGAAATGAACTACTTTTCAGTCAGTTAATGACTCCTCTCTCTCAGACAAAAACTCTTCAGAAATTTCAAAAAACATTATTTCCATACGAGAAACTAAGTTAATTTTGAAAGAGTTTTCTGTCTGTTAATGGGCCGCATGGAACCAAAGGCTTTTATTGGTTATTATCTGCTACTTCCATTATTTTTGTTCTTTTACATATTATCTTTCTCTTCACTCTGATATTACTTATTAAGGTACAAATGTTGTTCTTTTCCCGTTGACTGTTTTGACGATGTTGTCAATTCCGTTTTGCTTTTGTAGATTACACTCGCTGTAAGTCCACTTTCCACTGTCTCTTTTAACCTGTTCTGCCCACATCGTCGCAACTTTCAGTCCAGTGATGTAGTTTAACCATTTTCTAGTTGTACTTAATTCTTGTAATATTTTATTTAAAATTCAATTTTAAAAATTTTGTTTCACAAAAATATTGCAGCTGATACTGAATTGCTATATTTGGCGTAGGTCAACGAAAACGTTTCATTTTATAAACTAATTTATTAATTCTATATGTTGCACTATTTTCAGGTATTATGTTTAAAGTATCATCATTAAAACCAATTTATTTAAAAGTAGTCGATTTTAATATTTTCTTATCGTAACTTTTAAACTCGGTAGGTTGATGCTAGGTACGTAGAACTCTTTAGTGTGTTCAAGTGGCCTAAAACTATTTTCTATAGCTTTCGTTTATTTGATTAAGTAGGCCTAGCTGCGGGACGAAAGTGTAAAAATAGAACAACATATTTAATATGTGTATATATAATTTGGATGAATTTCATTTTATAATTAGCAATGTAAATATTCAAATTGTGATTTATTGCCATGTGAATCGAAACCTCTTAATTAAATCTAAAGTCACCGATACATGCTAAAGAAATGCACGGACATTTATTAAGGTGTTTGCATGTAGTTTACCTTTAAATAATTCAAAGCTATCCTAGACGAACATTAAACAATGACTGAGGCTTAAATTTTGTCAAATTCCATAGATTTATTATTAAAGTTACAATGACTTCAACAAATAATTTAGTCAGTTTATATAACATTGTGAGTACCTACTAATATACACGAATATCTGTCTGTGTATTTATTTGTAACGTATGCTTTGCTATGCTATTCAGCCTATTGCGATTAAACTTTGTTGAGTTGTGCGTGAGTGCGCGAAGTTTTTCGACCAAAAAAACTATACATGAGAAAAAAAGGTAGGCGAAACCGGACAGGAGGGGCACAACTACTCTAAGAAATTCGGTAAACAACGTATTATTGCAATATCTTTCTAAAATGGCCATTAAAGACCCACGAAATCATTTTGCAAACATCAAGCTTTTTAAAAAAAATTGTTTCATGTTATTTTTATTAGAAAATTGAATAAATTTTGAGGGAATTTTAATTTTAGTGCAACGATCAGATCATATCAATATTATTACGTATCTGAAGTTCGAAGTATTGGTTTAAAAAAAATAATTTTTTGAAAACTTTGTTTTTGAAGTGATATTCAAAACGATTTACTTAAATATTCATATTGATTCCGATATGCAGCAGACGGGTACATAGCGTTCTTTATCCAAACACATTTTAATAACCTGATTTAAAGCACAAACAATTTCTTTCTTTGAGCGGCCTTGCAACCCATTATGAGTACTCGTAGTATGTATATTATCGTATTACATTAAAAACCACGCGAGAAAATTGGGGAATATAGTCTATTACTTGCATAAAACTAGCATTGCTCAACAGTTCGTTTTAAAATGTACATAATTGTGTGCAAAACACGTAGAAAAATATTTTCTCTTCGGTGTTAAGTTGTTATCACAATTCCTGGTCGTTGAAGTCAGAAAAGCACGAGGAAACACAAAACTCATAAAAGAGGTTTTTTACTTGATCAGATTTTATGGCCCGAAGGCCAGCTCCCTCCATCCGCCTGCGTTGCACCCTTACCTGCATAAGTAATGCAGGACACAGCATATCTTTGCTTCTTTCTTAACTTTGCATCTTTATTCTTCGACATATGCAACTGCCTGTGTTCTCATTAAATCTGTCCTCCTTACCATTCGGAACATATATCTGACTTTAGTTACTTCTAGAGCATTTACCTGAGATTTTACTTATGGGTTATCGGAAAAATTTTAGTCTTCATAATGCAAGGCATACCACTTATCACATTCTTCCAGCCTTTGGCTGATCTTGTCGGCGAATACTTTTCCATTGTGGTATCTTTCTTCATGCATAATTTTTCCCATGTTTAATTCAAGGCTTTCACTCTCAACCCTATCTTCAAGCCAAGCTTTAATGTCTAGAGTCTTTTGACAAT
The DNA here is from genome assembly GCA_003012365.1 of Medauroidea extradentata. NCBI lineage: Eukaryota > Metazoa > Arthropoda > Insecta > Phasmatodea > Phasmatidae > Medauroidea > Medauroidea extradentata. The sequence continues at coordinate 12,214 of PNEQ01060617.1, read as the reverse complement.
CAATTTAACAGCTTTAAGTTCTTGACCAATGTCTTCATTCCTCTTCTAGTAGGTCGAACCCCAACGTAGCAGGCCAGTTCTTGAAACCAGCAGCCTACCAGCTTCCCAGAACTCAGAGGGTGTGAGTCTGCATCGCCAATTAAAACCTTCGCGTAGCTGTGTTTCCCGAAGGAAGATTTGTTTACGGTGTTACCCTGGACAATATCCACCAGTGTTCCTGCTCCCTCAGCCACGAAGGATGAAGAGCTGGCAAGCTGGCGATGAAAGGGATGCTCGCGATGTAGAGAGATAGAAATAAAAAACGGCGTATTAAAAAGAGGAAGGAAACGAGCGGGTATAAATATCTTCTGCCTATGCCATGGCAACACATTTTAAGAGGCGATTTCTTGTCGTTCCTAATTTCCCTTTCCTCTGGAAGTACACTCCAGCTCGTCTGTAATCTTATTACACGTTCGACAACGTCTTTGTAATATTATTTATAGAACCGAAGCAAGCGATGCGGTGAGTGGGAATCATTTTCCCCATGAAACCGGCGCAAGAGTTTTAAGGGCAGCAAGTTAAACGATTTTACTTCATTTCTCACAGTAGACTTTAAAACGCAACGAGTGTGCTATCAAATTATAATAAGAAACTATTATTTACTATATAATTTTCACTCTATCCCAGGCCAAATACTGGAATTTACTCGCAAATAGTTTTAAAACAAATGTGTATATGTAAAACAGTGGTCATTAAAACTTACGATACTAAATTCACAGAATAAACAGTGAAACGTATTCTCTTACACATTAGTGGTTATTAGCTATTTAAGCCAGTGCAGGTATAAGAAGAATTTTTAAATAGTTACTTTTATTTAGTCAAATTTTTCTTTACTTGAAGAATGAATCTTAGTGTACAATATAAACTGCAACTATGTACAGTTCATTTTGTAAAATATAGAAATTCAGCACTACCGTAAACTGGGTATACTTTGCACCAGCATGTGTAACTTTGCACCACCAAAAAATACATTTTCTATGACGATGGTTAAAAGAAAAGTCACTATATTCGATGGTATTATATTATAATGTTTTAAACACCCAGTCATGATTTGTCTTTAATTAACCAAACGACCTAGAAGGTAATATTTTTGGGGGTGCAAAGTTACCCATGCTCGTGCAAAGTATATCCACTTTACGATATGTTAAAAAGTTTTAGTCTTTACAAGCTATGAATAACATTTTCAGAGGCGATAAATATTTTGAGAATAGTTTCTAGGACTTGTGCGGGCTGTATTTAACATAGAGGTTTCATGTTGCCAAAAATAGTTAATAGAAATTTCGCCTTTACTTTAATTCCACAACTATCAGAATTGCATTAATGACATGGTATTAATTTTATGTGTTATTGCATGAACTCCGTGCAGTACAGTGGGGAAAATATAACACTACAGTTACAGAAAAAAAAACCTAAATACAGAGTTCAAACATATATCCAAACGCAATTTGGTTCAGAAAAAAAGGGAGGTTTTATTTTTAAAAAATTTTAAAAATATTTATGTGGAAAGGGATAAAAGTAGTTTTGCCGAAAAAATAAAAAATTTATAAATTTTGGTTTGTCTGGCCAGAGAAACAATCATATTAATAGTATGACCAAAACTAAATAAAATGTCTTCCTGAAAAAGTTACTAATAGTTTTCTGTGTAATTTTGTGACCGCTTGAAACATTTTAAATTTTAAGCTGTATTGAATTAAAGAATGACCTTATGTAATTCCTCACTCCACTAATAAGCGGCAATTTACAACAACAGGTGTTTTTATCATCCACACACCACAAATAAGACGACTTGTTCGAAAATTTATGGACGTAATGCAGCATGTGTGCTTATCAACACTCTACTAATGTCGTATTTTATCGGGCGAATAAGGCTGTGAGCAGTAACCATAAAAAAATAAGTAGCCATTATGTTATTTATTGCCCAGCCAGGTAGTTTACTTAACATTAGTGCAAGAAACTAAAAACTTTTTTTAAGGAAAGCTTGAAAATATTCAAGAGCGGTCGAGTGATGGACAATTCAATGTAGGGTTTTAAAAATTAACAAACTGTTCGTTCGCAAAAGTTACTTCCCTTGATTTTTGGCTTATATTAATTAAAAATTGGTAATATTTTGAATGAAAATATGAAAAGCTATTAGGTTTATGGCTGTAAAAAAACTAGTTACAAATATATATATTATATACATACATATATATATGTATGTATATATATATATATATATATATATATATATATATATATATATATATATATATATATATATATATATATATATATATATATATATTAGTTGCAAGTATGCGAACTGTTTCTTCGATGCGATAATTACGTTGCTTTATTAATACATTTTCAATATCACTGTAAAATTACCGGACGTGGCCTAAATATAGGGCTAACGATTCGTAAACGTATGATATTCCTCCCGTCAAAATTTTGAAAAATATTATTCAGGGTCATTTTGTTTAGCAAGTGTAAACTGACAAGCCATTCGGAGAAATAATATTTCCTGATATAATGGAGTTTGCCACAAAAAATTATGAGACAGTTAAAAAATTGTGTACGTATAAAGCAATTAATAAACATAAAAAAAAGGTGGGGTCAACATAAGTAAAAAAATGTGGTTTACTGAACTCTAAAATTATTTACTCTATTTTAAGTCTCTTGCAACTAGACAGAAATAATTTGAGCAAAAACTTGAATATTCACTAATGCAGCACTATTACATCCCAGAAAACCAGGAAGGCTAGCATAGATTAGCGGTATATATAGCATGTATGATTATCGTTGTTTCTGTTTGCCGAAAATTATTACCACTTAGTTAATGCGTTTACGTACAACCTTGGCTGCAAGCTATTGTTAGAATTTTATGTAAAAAATCAACTTTATTTAGTTGGCCATCAAATGTGAATAACGTAAAATTTCACATTATTTTTCAATATCAACTCTCTCTATCTCTCTCTATCTCTCTCTCTCTCTCTTAACATGAACGACATATTTTGCAACAGTGCTGACATGTAGGAATCAGACTGTCGTAATACAATCTGAAATATACATATATATGTATATATGTATTTACATATTTATTTATTTGTATGTATATATACATACATATATATACACACATATACGTATATACATACATACACAGACATACAAATCTACATATTTTGTTGCCGAAAATAACGTAGTTTTCAATTAAATAATTTTCATACTATTTTCCTGTAAATAAAAAAAAGAACATTAATTTTCGTCTACAAACGTGTGTGCATATATATACATACACATATACACACATACACACGTATATATACAGGCTGTCCAGGAAATGCCTTCTAATAAGCACGCCACGATAATCCTGGGTTAAACTGGAGAAGGAAATGTTAGTGGCAAAATACTATTCGATGACATTTTACATGCACTTTGTAGCAATATAGCACTGCAGTTAGACTACTCTTGCGCTCAAACGTATCTTACTTATCTTACTACCACTGTTCAGCCAATCACATTATGATACTGGGCGCAGGTTAAGATCCCGAGTATTACAAACATTATATTGTGTTTCTTTTGATGTAACGTTCATAAGACAATAATAGGTCGTGGAGCGCAAGACGGAACTTTCTCTGCAATGTTGCCAACATTGCACGCCTAAATTGTCATCGTACAATATTTTGCCAATAAAAGTTTCGTCTTCAATGAAGAAATTAACTTCACGCGGGTCACATTTTATCGTTATCGTACACGGGATAGGTGTATTACATGTTTATAAAGTACGTGTTTCTGTACGTTGCATGTACTCGCAATAATGGTTTGAAATTCCTAGATATCGTTGAAGAGAAAATTTTTTTTACTCTTCTTAGTTATCCATTCTTCATTTTCGTTGGTAAACATTAGTTTGTAAAGTGAAGCGAACCGCTCATCAATGCTGAAGAGTACTTGGAGTCTCATTACTATTGCTCGGGAAACAGCGAGGTACACAGTTGGCTTTTGTAACGTAGCACTGCGCTAGTTGTCTGTTGGTAACCCTGCGCTGCACAAATAACAAAGTTTTGCCACGGGAATAAACATTCCCGTAACGCACGCAATTCCCAGGAGTGAAGACAATCAAAGAGCGCTCGACTGTTTGCAAGATGCTTACACTCGTTTCTAAAACCAGAAGTGAATGTAACGAATGGTGGCAAGCAGGGTATATTGGCATGAAAATGTGGGGGATGGAGAAAAATAATTGGAAAAAGCAATGTTTTTTACAACTTTATTCACGAAAAGTCAACAAAGCTCTCAGACACGAAATTTATCAAATAAGCTATTGTTCAGTTGTTTCAAACTTTTAGTTCTGTTGCGCAGTGAGTAAGAGTGTCGAGTTGAATTTTTGAAACTCAGATATATAACATTAGAATACAACACAGGCCTAGACACCAATCTCACTTAAATATTAGTTATGTTCAATATACGTGCACTTGATTAAAATACGTGTATGTTCAGTCAACATCGTCTTCGAACTGGTAATATGGACACTCTGTGTAATAAAATAACCGGGTATTTAATTGCAGTACTATGTCTTTATGTAACGTTTGGTAGGGAAAAAAATTCATTTATAAAGAATAATTTTAATTGTTCACGAAGTGCAATTTATCACGTGAAGAATTTGTTTCTTTTTCGAAATTCTGTATTCAAAATTGTTATAACAATTGTGGAAGAGAAAATACTGACTAACCATTAGAACTTAGGTCAAATTTAAAATGTTCCTTAATCCTACACAATGCTTTTAATTTAACGTACATAAACGCTCAGAAAATTGTTTGTGTTCAGACTACGTTTTTATTAGAGGTCTGTCAACGTTTGGTGATGTCAAATGTCTTTCGGGTCGATGTGATACGAAATTACCGAAGACGCGAGAACATTAAATCGAGAAAAAAGAAAAAAAAAAAGAACACGAAACTCAGAACTTTCATTTCCTTTTTGACTTTTCATCCCAGCTTCATAAATATGATACTTCATACTTACCATAAGGCTTAAGAAGGAACACTAAATAAAATTGTTACTTGTTTTTAATTATCAAGTGAAAGTATCGAAAGTCTTTGCTTTGCTGTTATGTTCTTAAAAACCACAGCGATCGCGGATGTAGACAACGGCCGCGAAAGTTATTATTAAGGTGTTCGCCTGGAGGGTTGTGTTTAGAGCGTTTTGAGGCCTACAAAGGCGGAAGCGATAAGGACAACACAGCACGCGCATCATTCCTTCCTTTAGCCACTAGGCGCAAGTTACTAAACTGGCCTGTAGGCATCCCGCCGAACACTCGCATTTACGAGACATTAAGTATGACCGTATAATTTCATGGCGTAATATTAAAGATAAATGTTTACTGTCCTGGCCTATACATTTTAAAATATGCTGTGCAAAGATTTTCATATCTGAGAAAGACTTGAAAAACACCCGCTTTCAGCTACTAGATAATATGCTTCAATGATTAGTGGGGAACCTGAAATATTTACACGTGCGCGTGAACAGCTTTCGAATAATATTGAAACGACTTAAGCTCTACACTCTGACCTGGACAGGCAGCCACCTTAGGAGTATGCATGTTTGACAGTAGCGTGTGATTATATTAGACAGTTATATCCACGCAGTAATGAAAGACATTTCCTTATTAATGTGGAAGTGAAAATAAAAAAATATATTTTTAGCTTTCCTTGTTCGATGTTAAATAATTATATATATATATATATACATATATATATATATATATACAGCGAAAGCAACTAACATGGACATTGTCCGTATACATTTGTGAATAACTAGTAGCCTGTCCTCGGCTTTGTCTGTAATATAATCTGTCTCATATAACTTTTCCAAATTTTGACATTTCGCTTCTGAGAAATCTGCCTGACAGTTCCATTGTCTGGAGCTTTAAACCTATCTGGCTTCCTGGAAAAGCAAGACTTCTGCAATCCTGTTCACAGACACACTTCTCAGAAGTGAATTGTAAAAATATGGAATTCTTGTATGAGATAGACTATAAACTTATTGATTTGTGAAAATATTGTTCAAGTTTCGCTGCACAAACTTTTGTTGAATGACAAAGTACAAAAACAAAAATTCAAACAAAAAAAAACTGAAATAAAACACTCATTAAAAAAAGCAGAAAAAAAGCAATCCCAGAGGAATTCTGTCGGTTTTTTAATTGTTTCTTTTTATTTCTTTATTAGACAAGAAAGAATTCTAAAGGCAGAATTCAGTCGAATATCGACACAACACCCAGACACAAACTGAACAAGATTTCCAAAATGAATAAAGATGGGAGTAGACGAAAGCAGTTAACAGTGGACAACGAACAAAGGACAAGAGACATCACAACACGAGTTAGAAACAAGGAAAAAATGTAAAATTTCGGGAACAGATAGCAATTCCCGAACAGTTGCACTTTTTACTTGATTTTATCTTGTGTCGTCGCATGTCACATGTCTTTTGTTTGCTGTCCACTGTTCACTGTTTTTGTCTATCTCATTTTTTTTTTCATTTTGGGAATCTGGTTCTATTTCTGGCTATCTTTGTATCTGGGTGTTGTGTCGATATTTTACTGAATTCTACCTTTAGAACCTTTTGCTGTCTAATAAAAATGAACTAAAGCAAAAAAAAAAAAAACTACAAATTTCCTCTGGATTGCTTTTTTCTTTTTTTGTGTGTTTTGTAGTTTTTTTTTTTTTTGTTATTGTAATTGTACTTTGTCATTCAACACAGGTTTCATCAGCAAAACATGAGCAATGGCGTATGTCCACAAACCAATAAATTATAATTGTAAACATCCATTGCCACAAACATGTAAAAATCTCAGATAGACTATACTTGTAGCAAACGAGATAATGTCGGTAGTATTATCTCTGTATATAAAATAGAACCCTGACTGACTGACGACTGACTAAATGTCGGACTGACAATTCAAAAAGCAGTTCAAACCGCTGCATCTAGAAATGTGAAGTATTTTGTGAGTTCCGTTTAGTTCTAACATGAGTACTAAGAAGGGATTTTTCCTAATTCGTCCCCTAATGGGGTGAAAAGGGGTGACATATGTATCATAATATTCGTCTACACAGCTCAAACCGGTCGACCTATCGGCATGACTCTTAAGTCAATGGGTCAGAAATAAAAAAGAATATTAGCCAATTTAAGAGTTTTTAGAAATTCAACCTTTAAGGGGGTGAAAATACCATAAATGTGTTTTCGATTAATTATGTCTATGGAACTCTTTGTGATACAGAGATGTGTTTTTACTTTTAAATTATGCTAATGTGAATACCCAAAAAGTATTTTTTTATTTTTCGAAATTCTACTCCCAAAGTGTAAAAAGGGGGAGTAACGTGTTTTTTATTAATCGCCTATACAGCTAGGACCTAATGGGCTATCGTTGTAACATTTACTTCAATTACAAACGTATACAAATCTATAACATAGGACTTCAAGACGTTTCGAAAGCCTTTAATTAAGGGGGTATTTAGATAGGCTAAATCCATAAGTGCTATCGAACCCGTCAAGATAAAGAGCTGCTTTTTTATGATGAATACGTAAATGCCCGTAAACAAATTTCAGAAATTTTATAAATTCAAACTCTTAGAGCTGTGAAGGAATAAAAAACATTTTTAAATTAACCGTGAATTACACTTTAACTGAATGGGTGGTCGTCGTAATTTTCACCTCAATTGGATACAAATAAAAATTCGTAACACGTGATGGTAAGATTTTGCAACGTTTGATCACCAAAAAGGTGAAAGAGCGCAAAATTAGTTTTCATTCACCCCATGATATCTACCCAACCAGTTGAGATATTGAGATTTTTTTTTTTGTTTGTTTCAGAATGGTGCTTATAAATATGAAAAATAATTAACTCTGTAATTTGAGAACATATCTCTCAAGTACCGGAAAAGTGGGAGGGGGGAGGAAGTAATCTTTGTAAACCTCTCAAAGAAGACGATACATAAAAAAGCAAATACAGCATTAGAGATGTTACTTATAGGGGAGTTAACATTTTGCAACTATACCGTTCTACATGGTTGTATAACCTATATGTGCCCAGTGACTGAATATGTTTTTTTTTAATTTTTAGTTAACTTTAGACGGTACGTATTGAGTGCACTGTCATTAAGAATAGCGCTAGAGGTAAATGAGTTATCATAACACGCAAACTGTTCATACCATCCAAATACTCTCTCATATTCAAGGTCTGTTTTATCTATTACTGTAAATAAGGCTCGTCACAGTTGTTAAGATTGGCAGGGATTAGACTTAGGATGGTTTTTTACATGGTAGCAATACATACGTAGAATGCTGCAGAGTAAGCTCAACCTGCAGCTTGGTTATCCTAACTAATCTGGCGTACAAAGAGGTGAGTTCATTGAAGTGAATAATTGCTGTTACAAGTAATAAACGCGGCCGCAAGCGGACTGCTAGCTAATGTCAAAAAATGTATTGTTTGTTCGTCATCTATACGGTTTAATACCAGTCATCTAACTGCAATGAAATTTCTGCGAAAAATTGGGCGGGGAAGGCCAAACGATGCAGAATGACAGAACAAGATACCCAAACATTTTAGTGACCAATGTTTGGATTATTTTTCAAGCATGGGGGGGGGGGGGCAAAACGGAGTAGAGAGGCAGAATGCGATGCCCGAAAAAAAATTATAAAATTTGGTGAGTTGTGCGTGCATCAACAAAATTTTTAGCTTAGAAAAAAACTACTTTTGGAGGGAGGCGGGTCAAAATGGGGTAGAAGGGCAGCGCAGGATGTACAAAAATATTTTAATTTAATTTAAAAAGTATGTTTTGTACCAAAAAATTACAGATCGGGAGAGGTGGGAGGCAAAATGGGGTACAGTGGGAGAACAGGATTCACAAAAAAATGTGTGGGATAATTTTCCTTTTCAAAATGTATCTAAAACGGACATTAATGACCCTTAATATCATTTTACACCTCTTAGCTATTGTCATAACTTAAAAACTATTGCATTAAATTGAAAACCCCGCAAACAAAGTTAAGGAATAAATCATAAAGATTCTTGAGCAAAGAGATTGTTTCACAGTATTAAACGATCGGACTGTAAAATAATACCTTAAACATTAATTCTCGATGGCCATGCATTCTTCTCGGATGTATGCATTGGCTGAGAAAGTTCCTCCGCTCTAATAAGTTTATAGTATCCGTTAAAAAAACACACGTACTTTCTGGTAGTTAGGTAGTCATCAGTATAAACAAACAACACCTCCATGAATCATGAGTTAGTGTAAAACACTTTCAGTTTTTCTTACAACTTTACGGGTTGTATTTCGAAAAATGGGGCAATCATACTTTGAATATTTGTATAAGGATCCAATAAAATTGAATATCTATTGAATAGCCAGTCAATATATAAAATTTCATAATGCCTGCGCTGGAAAAAATTTGTTTTACAGAACATATTATTTAAAAACATTCCAGATAGTACCGTCAAACTAAGTATGGTAACTACGATACTTCTTTTTGTCAGTGTACCACATAGAAACCTATAGCCATACTATATTAAAGCTTACTAGGAATGTGCTTATTTATGTATATTTCAGTAAATATTTGTTTGCAACAAAAATATGATATCTAAAATAGTCGAATAATTAATATCATCATAAAAGATTACCTTGTTGCGTGTATAACAAATGTTTATGTTGTAAGATATTCAGAAAAGTAACAGAATGTTTATTCTATTAACGACCGAAACTTACTATTTCCCTCGCCAGAAAAATGCCCCGTTGTCTTCCAACCTTGGCCTATCACGGTTATGGATTTTCCAAAGCCCTAGTGACCTGCAAAGTTTTTTTATCTCTTTTTTGTTTATTTATTCGTGCTCCTCATTACGACTTTCCCTCTTTCGGGTTCGTTCGTAGACGCAACCGAAGAACCAACACCATTATACGATCCTGGACTCGCAATTTAAAGATGACGTCCTACAATACGTACTTTCATCCGGTGCGTGCAGCGGCTAAGAAACACGCCTCCAACTACAATTACTGGTTGAAAATGTAAGTAAATTAAGTCACGTGACCAAGATTATGTCGATGACTAGGTTCTTGATGAACGTCTGTAATGATGGTTTTAAGATGGAGAGAATAAATAAAGCTTACGTGCACTGTAAAAATATTTCTAAACTTACGATACGAACTTATGGGAGTGGTACGAAAGAAATTATGCTAAAATTGTTGCGATCCTATGAGTTTTCAAGAAGAAATCAAATGATTACTAATGTCACGAAACATGTATAGTAACAATGCTCAACATTTCCTCTATTTACACGCTCAAGTAAATTCAGTGTCCCGTACTGTGTAATGGAATAGTTACTTCCATTACTATTTAGAAAGTATTTTGACAGCGTACGTAATAAATATGTTGCTGAACTCTACGGCCGCAGTACTTTCTTTACACGTCATGTTATATGCAGTATATATATATATATATATATATATATATATATATATATATATATATATATATATATATATATATTATAAGTAGTTTCATTTTCATGCTTATTTCTTCACTCTAAAATAGCTAAGAGAGTAGGTATGGTAGAATTATTCCCCATACATTCCATGGTAGCACTTCTAAACTTTTTTATAAAACAATCAAATGTATTCTGAAGTTATCAGACTTCTAGTGCAACAAGTGTAAAATTTTGCACGTTTATAAGGCGGAAGTATGGTAACTGTCCCACACTGCATATAGGTTAATTACTTCATAAACATTGTGGGAAATTTATTTACAGTGTTCGATATTCTGAACTCAATGCAGTTAGTTTCATTTTATGGTGGTTTTGTTTATGTCTACTGTTTACATTTTCTCCGCGCCAAACGGCCACTTTCGTCATCTAAGAACCGTTATTTGCCCTACCAGAGAGCTGGGAAAATCGAAGAGTTTATCAAGTGTCCGTAAAGTAGAAATTTGAACACGGGTAAGTTTCACTCACATTTAATTTTGTACATCTGAAGAGGACAGGCGCATGGACGGCGTTGCAGCGTGTCACACGTATTATTTTATTTCGCGAGACCACTTAACTTATTCATATTATTTTTATCAATGAATGAAACATAAACTTGAAACTATGCTTGTATGTTTTCAAAAATGCAGCACACTTGTTAGAGTCATCGTTTTCGGGATTCTCAAAATGGCTAAAAACGAGGTTTTTAGACTGCTGTAGTTCTGAAAACATTACCTTAATTCGTAAAGTGTAAATTGCAAGGAATGCGTTGGTCTTTACTTTATACTATCCAAAAATAAAATGTTAGGATCAATGCCTAAAGTCCAATAGAAATAAGACTATAACTGAATCATTGCACGCCAGTTTGACGCACAGTTAATAGAGGCGATATGCTTCCCGCCTAGCGTGATACTCTGGCTCTTCTCTCCGCTGATCCCACGCGTCAAAGGTGGAATATTTTACACCTCGAAGGACTCCTCTTAAGGCTGTTCCAGTGGTATCGAAGATCGCCATGTTAATAATCTTAATTTGAAAGGTCAGATGTGTTTCGTATACCTTCCACGAACACGCCGAGAATGCGTGGACTCCCTATATTAGTCACCGCGCTTCACAATTGCTCACACTCGCCCTTGGGCGCGCTCAGGTAGAGGGCTATCGTCGCTCCTCTCCTACGAGCGACGACAGCGCTCCGCGTACTGGAAAAGCGGTGGTGGTCAACTTTGGTACTATGTAGTCCCAGCAGCCGCGTTGCCTGGAGGAAGGAAGGGGGGTATCGATCGAGATCGTCGATGCAGGCCCAGGGGGGGGGCCACTCCGACTACTCGCACGCCATTGGCTGTCAGCACGTGACGTCACGAGGCAGAGACCCGGCCTGTGCACTGCGCTAATGACAGGTGCAACTTGTCACTCAACTCGCTCGTTTCGCGACATCACTGCAGTAAATTGTACCAAAATTTCATTACCTGTCCTACGCACCGTGGCGCTTCCTTCGAACTTTTCACATTTTGCGTACACGACTTAGTTAATTAGTAAAAAATTATAATATCATAACTACATTTTCACTCAAAATTCAGCTGAAACACATTTTTGAATAATTGGTCTAAAGTAGCATATTTCTACATATATGGAATTTTTAAAACTATTATCGCCAAAAGGAATAGTTCATTTGTAATATTCTACCATAAAATC
>PNEQ01060616.1:0-35937 GCA_003012365.1 Medauroidea extradentata | reverse complement strand
TTGACAATACCCGTAAACATTAATTATTTCAGTGGTATGTTGAAGACTTGGTGTCTGTATGTAAATAAATCACATTTACATGTTGTTGATTTCATTTTTTTTGTTCACCAGACTGTTAGTATTATGAAATACCGTATATAACAATATCAGACACATCTATTATTTAGTATGGCGAAGAATGGAAATCATCAACCTAGTGAGAAGTGGTTGTAACTGTAGCACAGAACAAAATGTATGTACTGTTTTATGTGGTTTCTCAAAAAAAAAAATCCAATCTATACAGTTAATTTTTAATATTTGTGTTGTCCTGCGGAAAACGAAAGAATACGTGTTTGGTTGGTACAGAGTCACAACCTTTTGCCGCACAATTTGCTTCCGACAAATATGGTAGAGACATCTCACCAATGCAGAATTTAGCTACTTACTATTCCTTCACAATACAGCGCAAAATTTTACGAAATTCTGTTAAAATATTTCGCATGTTTAGCGTAAATATTTTGTAACTTATGTGGTACTAGCTTTCAATATAGCAGGCATGATGATTAAATTTTTTTTTTTAAGTTTAAGGCATACATTTACTTTAATTGCACCTAATTATATTTGAATCCGTTGAACAGTCCCCAAGGTATATAAAATCAACTAAAATATTCAAACGACAACCAGTTTGAAAGCAACTGAAAATGTTTTCTAAATGTGCAAAAATCAGGTGCCCACATCAAGTACTATAAGTGTACGTACCAAGTTTGGTTGCATTAGGTGATTGAGTTTAGAAGTTTTCATGACACATAGACTACACGCGAACACGGACATACGGACGGAAAAGTAATTTTTACGCCTATTTTTCCTTCGGAAAGTTGGCTAACATGCAACACTGATAATTTCGTTAACACATATGATGCAGCGAGGGAGTGCTTGTAGTCGGGAAGATCGTACACCGCTGAAATATTTTCTGCGATCGAACTCGCATCCATGGAACTACGATTAACACTTGCAGTGGGGCACAAATATATAATTTACAGTTTCCTTTACATTTCGTTCGTGGATGGGGAGGTCTATATCCGAAAACAAAAAAGTTTCACGAATGTAGGAGTTTGCTCTGCAGCAGGTAATTAAATATTTTTTTAAACAATGATGTAAGAGAATTTTAGAAAATCGACGCTTACCATCAACAGTAAAACACTACAAAGATACGGTGTAAAAATTTTGACGTCATTTGACTGAATGGTTTATGATTGGCGATGTGTTTAGTTTCGAAGTTTTGGCGGCCGCGCGAGAGGTATGCTCGCTAGTATAGCCACCCTCTCGCGCCAGGCACAGAACTGTAGGAACTATACTGTATCCATTCCAAGGTTGCAGCAGAAATAAACACTGTCACAGTTGAGCTCTCGATCATTGGTTGGCTGGTTAGTTAACAGTGTCGTTGCGACAGGAAATAGGTCCTACGCTAAATTTCTGTGTTTTAGTTCGGGATAGGTAATTTTATCGTTTAGTTGCGTTTTTTAATCCTCTGTAATATAATATCACTCTGTTCGCTTGAAATACTATATGTGCATGGAATGGATTAACTACGACTTACGCGACGACGCCACGTCCATCGTGATTCCATTTCCTCCACAGTAAGGCGCGATTCCGTTTCTCCACTTGTCGCCAGTCGAAAGCTCGCGAGACACGCGGAGGTGGTGCGACGGTTTGTTGCACAGCCAATGTCGTTCAAGCGCGCGAACAGGCGGAGTGACACTAGCTGCAATCTTGGAATGGATAGAGTTTTTTTTTTTTTATGGGAGATGCAAAGCAACGCTAGGAGCAGCACTGTCGCGCCTTGCAGACGGCCGGAATGGTGATAGAAACGTATTTTTCGTATGCGTGGCAATGGAAACGCGAGTGTATTTTCATTTTTAACGGCTCGTGTGGATAAATGCAGGCTTAAATTAATGTATGTATAACCAATATTGAACACGACGAACTATTTAACACAGAACTTGTAATAAATTGTTTAATATATCCCATATATTCCCTGAAGTGTGCATTAGAAGCGACGCGAAATAAAGCCGAATTGAGAGAGTGTAGCAGTAAACGATCTTGCTATGCGGAAAATACAATTTATAAGAAAAAATTTTAATATGATATTTTTGGAAAACTACAAAATTGATTAAAATTTGTGCGCATGAAAACTGTCCGTTTAGAATGCTTACAGGTTACATAACGCTTGAAGGTTAGTTCATGCTGTTGTTACAACATGTATTAATAATATCGTTATTGTAAGTAGACTATTAATTTATATTAAAAAAAGGGATAGCATGAGCTTGTAATTTTCACGTTACTAGATATTTACGAAACATTCTGCAAACACAGCTTCGGCAAATTTTTCGTAATATTTTCTTGTAGGAAAATAATCTACTTTTCAAAAATAAACATAAAACGGAAAATTATTTTTAATAAGACACGCATGCTAAGTTTGTATTTTAAAGCTTACAAACGCATAGACACGTCTACGACTATATAATTTCAATAATTTAGTATTCAGTAAATGGACGAGGTTAGGCCTAACCTTGTTAGTTCTAAATAAACCAGCTATAATAAAAGCAACGTGTTTACTACAATACATACACAAATTGGTAAAGAAAATACAAATAGGTAATACAGAATTAGTTTAGAGAATACTGTTTATAATAATTACGAATACCATCAGTTTGGCAGAAGTTGCGATGTGTGAAAATAATGACTACACTCGTAACGATAATTTTACATTGTTACATATCGACAGTGCTCTTTATATACATATATAAACATACGTTAAATAAAACTGTTTTATTTTTACAACGGAGAACAGTACTGTTGCCACCTAGTATTTATTTATAGACTTTAAATTGCTTCGCTACGCATGTGTACAATATAGCGTCTGCAGTCTGTATCACCATTCTGAAGGTTCAGAAGTTCACCACCAGATGTCAGCCACTTTGCTTTGCATCTCCCATAGGAAGCAAGCTTGACCTGCCCTGTCAGCTGTGGCGACTAGAACGTTTGGCAACGCTGCAGCAAGGAGTCAGTGTTGCCTAGGTGCGGGGAGAGGGGAAGACCCTGAGCTCTCGCGTTCAACACTCAAGGTCGCAGGGGGCGGAGCGACATAGATCTCACCCCTCGGAACACTAACTCGACACTGCCTTCTGCCACGAGTAGAGATGGGGGAAATATACTGTCGCTGCGACAAGGTATGTCGCTTGTCGCTTCTGCGACCGTGTCTAAAATTCGCAGGGCCGGGCCGAAACAGCGACAAGCTGGTTCCGCGTCATCGATACTTCGATACCTACGACCGCTTGTGTTGCCATCTGTTTCCCTCTTCCCGTACCATAAGTTCTTGAAGATTAGAAGCTTGCTGTGCGTGTACATTAAAACTGACATTGAATTTCAGAACGAAAATATTTATAAATTGATTTATTTTACGTACTGCTACGACAAATATCACTGGATGAGAACAAAGGGTTAACTGCATGATTTGTTATGCGTTGGAGGAAAGATATAGAATTTTATTTCAATGAAATATTTTGTGGTACGTATAAACGTTAATATTTATAGAAATTTCTCAAAATATTTGTATTGCTTTTGGCAGCTAAAATCCAATAAAATCAACTAACAGTCGGCCAAGCATTTCATCGTAGTATTCTGTACGAGCCTGACGCACTGGGCCGCGCCAGTAATAGCTGCGACATGCGACAAGCTTTCCCACATTGCTCCGTCCTCCTCGAAGAGCGACACACTGTCGCTGCTAGGCGTATATGCGACACGCCACTTCAACAGCTACATCGCTCCATGCCGCGACTCAAGGTCACGACGCAGCTGTAGCTGTAGCTTGTCGCTGCACGATGTTTGCCGGGACAAGCGATCAGTCGGTCGCTCACACGGCCTAGCCGCGACTACGCAGCGGTTACAAGTTGATGCGTCGTGAGTCGCGACAGGGAAGGATGGAGCTGGTCAAGTGGCGTGTGCGACACGCACAGTGCGTCGCTCTCCGAGGAGGAATTGCACGTCATGCGACATAGAAGCTGTCTCTGATAGTGACGACACGCGAAACAATATGTTCTGGTTATTTTGAAGGAAGCAACGCTTTTGAAACGTGATTAATTTATATTAGTTTGCCTTTTTTGTTCACGAACATTTTTAAAAGTTATTAAGTTTTATGTTCGCGAACAAAAAAGGCAAACTAATATAAATTAATCACGTTTCAAAAGCGTTGCTTCCTTCAAAATAACCAGAACATATTGTTTCGCGTGTGTATAACGATTTGCAGAACATGAATTTCAAAAATAAGGTATACATTTTATGACTGTGACTCTATTCTTTCGGTTCTAGCATATAATGTTTACGATTGTAATTCATTTTAGAAAAACATTACACAATACAAAATTGTAAAATCAGTATATCATCATAATGATTCACTACGCGTCTTCTTTACGTAATGAGTAATCTTAACTTTCGTCGACGAAGGTATTAAAAACAAGTTTGTTACCGAAATTCAACAGCGACAAAGTCGCAGCTATTTGGAACTGCGACTTTCGTGTCGCTGTCGCAGTTTGTCGCAGCGACAGAATTATGTCGCGACTCCCATCTCTAGCCACGAGGAACCCACGTACATATACAAGTGTGCGGAGTAGTGGGGGGTACGCCTACGAACCCATCTACCATCATATATTAGTAGAATTAATATTTGTAAGAGTGACGATTTTTAGAGCTTCAATCCTCCCCTTAAGGAAGATCAGTACCTGCCATTTTGGATTAGTGGAACTTCTGTATTTAATGTGGCCAACAAATTTTCTATAAATGTATGCTTCGACAAGGCAGAGGGAATTGTTTCTTAGATTGTATAAAGTTGACATTGCTCGACTACTATGACTTATAATATAACTGTGCTCATCCGCAGAAAAAAAAACTTTCTTCCTCTGAACGGTTACTAGTCAAAAACTAAGGAAGGTAGTGAAGGTGTGACAATTTTGTAACGCTTAAGTAGGTGATATATGCAATGTCAGTTGGGAAATTTTAATAAATATCATTGTTTGGAACTTACAGCGGACATGGCAGGCACTGATCCCCCTTAAGGACGTTGAACCCGTAAAAATTCAAAATTTTATATTTGTGCCAAACACGGTTCAACTTTTACACATCAGATAACATGTCATTTCCTAAAATAAAAAAAAACAGGTCCCATAGTTTTAGCATTATGACCTATCAAAGTCACAAAATGGCAGTTGCGGTGTAGCCAAAATAATAAAAAATAATTAACTTGCAGAAACAATATAATTCATATTGATTCTTAATTATGTGAGGTACGTCAAGACACTTTTGTGAACACAAAACGATTATTTTTTGTATTTTTAAAAAATTTCTGAAAATGAGTAAATTTTTGTATAACTTCGACTTTTGGCTACTACTGAAATTTTCAAAACTAACTTTTGTCAACCATGTCGTAAAATGCATTGATACACTAACTATCAGTTCCTGTAATTTTGAATTATTTCATTAATTATTTTTTTTTATTTTGGCTACACCGCAATGGCCATTTTGAGACTTTGATGAGTGATTATGCAAAAACTATGGGGCCTAATTTTTTTTTTTATTTGGGGAAATTACATACCATCTGATGTGCAAAAGTTGAACAGTGTTTGGCACATATATAAAATTTTGAATTTTTACGGGTCCAACGCCCTTAAGAGGAGTCCTCGACTGGCGCATGGACGGCGTTGCAGCGTGTCACGCGCATACATTTTTACGCGAAACCGCTTAAGTTATTCGTATTATGATTACCTGCGAAAAAAACACACACTTGAAACCATGCTTCTATTTTTTCAAAAATGCAGCACGCTTGTTAGAAACATGATATTCGGGCCTCACAAAATGGCTAAAAACAGGGTTTTTAGACTGTTGTAACTCCGAAAATATTACCTGAATTCGTAAAGTGCAAAACGAGAGGCATGCGTTGGTCTTTACTTCAAACTATTCAAAAATCAAATATTGGGGTCATCGCTTAAAGTCCCATAGTAAAAAGACTACAACGGAAACCTTGCACGCCAGTTTGGCGCGCTGCGAATAGAGGCGATATGCTTCTCGTCAAGCGTGGGACACTGGCTCTTATCGCTACGCTGTTACCACGCGTCAAATGTGGATATTTGACACCGCGAAGGACTCCTCTTAAGGTAAGATTAATATCATACTCACTTCAGTATGCCACCTACCATGCATGCGCTTCAAATGGGTTGCAGTGTGTCCATGGATACATTTTTCACGAAACTGTTCCACATCTGTCCATTGTGCCGTTGTCGGACTACGACAGAATGTCATTGTATTGTCACCATGCTCATTAACAACCCTGTTTATAAGTTCTCCGACATAGCTAAAAATAAAAACAGAATTTTCATACTACCGCACTTAAAAATGTGCTAACCAGACGTATGCGAAACTCAGATTGTAAGGTGCATCGAACTTTGCAACAGACTTTCCCCTAATAAGAGCATATTGTCACCGCTTAGAAACCCCATAGTAAAAATGGATCGCTGAAATATTGCACACCATTGGTTCAGCGCTTGGCTCTCTGTGGCGATACGCCGTTTGATAAGCGTTTCAAGGTCGCCCTTATAGTTCCGTCATTTCTGAGTCTCTAACGCGGAAGTAACATACACTGATAAATTACGCACATTTTTAAATTCCTGTTGCGGTATCCGGCTCATGTCCTCGTTCGCTGAGTTGCAACATACTATTCCGACGTCACACGATAACGCCATTACAAAATCGGAGTCCATGCATTGAAGAGAACACACGCTGATCCCAACGATGAGTCAGAAATTTTCAACAACGGAGTTTGTTGTCTCTATCTACGTTGAAAATTGCTTTACTATGTTTTCTTTCTAAATTGATTTTTTTAACGTGAATAATGAGTTGGCATTGCAAGTTCTCAAGCTTTGCAGACTAATAGTCCTATGTAAGCAGGTGAACTGGTTCTCGTTATTAGTTGAGATGTTGGGAGTAATAGAAACCATGACGTTTTGAACGAGTTACGTTAGTGATGCATAAGTTATAACCTCGTCCCATACCAGCACTATAATGTGGCGGTTATGGCCTTGATTCATAATTTCTACTGCTTTTCCGATAATTATTTGTTATTCCTAAATGAGAGCAGATACCGGTAAACTGTGTAGACTATGTTAACTACTCTTAAAGACAAAATAGACAATGATTTCAGTTAATTATTTATTAAGGAAATTCTCATTAAAAACTGATAACCCAAATCTATGTCTATATAATTTTTATCCAAAAAAATTAGTCTACATAGTAAAACAATTTTTAACAAAACTTTATAACACTTTTTTTATATCTGCTCTCGTTTAGGAATAAAAAAATAACTATCGTGAAAGCAGTAGGCTATAAATTACGTATGCCTTAAGAGTGTGTGATAAATAAATAATAGCTGAAAACTCCAATTGAAATCTGCACATTTTTGAAAGCCAATGTGAATAAAAAACATACTAGAGAATGATATTTCCTAGATTTATGATCAAATTTTTTATCCAGAATGATGCATTTGTTATGCGTCATCTCTTGCGGCGCGATTAAATGTCCGAGGTGTCGGCGTCAGAGATTGTTCTTCAGAAATACGTTACTCGAGAACCATACAAATTTAAACTGATGTTTGTAACACTAAATAACGTACCATGGCTTCTTAACAGACATATGTAGTTCTCCGTGATTGAGGGCCGGAAACTGGGGAGCAATAACGGTTACACTGCCACGCTCGACGAGAATCTTATCTCCTCTTCTCGTGAAGCGATAAACTGAAGTGCGGTGTTTTCGTAATAGTCTTATTCCCTATGAGACTTTAACGGCGAACCTACAGCAGGGTTTTACGAATCCGGATGTATTTTTGGAGTTACGGCAGCCTAGAAAATAGACTATTTCAGATTTAGAAGTCTTAAAATTTTGTTTCTAATGAGCTTGCTGCTTCATGCTAACAATTTTAGGAGCGCAATTTTATGTATGTTTATTTTTTTTTTTGCGTAGATAAATGTATTTGGAATAAGTTTAACAACTTCGCGTAGAAATTAACAGACGTGACACTGTAAAACTCCTCGTCCTCCTCCTATTTCTCCTACTTCTACTCCTCATATTACTTTCATGTCTCATATTTTTCGTCCTTTCCTTTCTTATATTCTTTCTCCTCCTCTTACTATTTCTACTCCTCCTCCTATTATTATTTCTCACGCATCCCCCTCATATTCCTTCTTCTATTTCGCACGCTACTCTTATTCATAGTCTTTGTACAATCCTTTCTCCAATTCTTTCTGCTACTCCTCCTCCTAATATTTCTACTCCTCCGTCTGTTATTTCTCATAATCTTACTCCTTCTCAGTTTACAATTTCTGCTCCTAGTCATACGCCTTTTCGTTCTCATACTTCTATTTTATTTCCCCTGCTCTTCCCCATGTTCCACATCCCTTCTTCTACTCCCTGTACTTCTCTTCCTCATATTAATATTTCTCATGCTCTTCTTCCTAGCCTGTCTCCTACCCCTTCTCCTACTTCTATTATTATTTCTCCTACTTCTATTATTATTTCTACTACTCCTATTTCTCCATCTCATAATCTTGTTACTCCTCCGGCAGAGATTCAGTGAACACAGCCAGCCACAAAGCGGTGTCCCTACCCACGTTCTTCGGCCAGTAGGAAGAACGTAGAGGCGGAAATGTCACGCAGTTTCGTGCGGGAAGCGGAAACCACGCGTAGTCCCACATCCTCACGCGTCACTGCGGGATCGTATAAACCCGCTCCAGTGACGCCGGGACGCACCCGACTAGTATCTGCGGCCACGCCCCTACAGGTTACGTGAAACAGCCGTGCGCGTTGCCGTTTATTTAGTGGGGCAGGTTGTTCCCCAAGAGATAACTTACCTACTCTCCTCTGCCTGGGCGTGGTATACACAGTTAAGGTTAATTCTACTACAGATTAGAAAGATCAATGTTAAAAGTTTGGCACAGGGAAAATTTCTACCGCTTGAGCGCTGGATTTGGTGATGGGTGCAAACCAACTAATCAGAGAGCTTTCCTTAATTTTAAGTTACATTAAGTCGATAATTTAAAATCGCGAAATTGGTTTTGTTTGATTTTAACTTTAAATTAAATGACTTCTATAATTTCCAAGCCTGTTTAAATGTAATTTTACTACGGTTTCTAATTTAACTGGTCCATTAACGATAGCAGTGAAACTTTCGGCAGACATTTTCCCTGTATCAAACTCTCCCATAAGAAAACACATTTTCTTTCTAACCTGTAGC
This sequence comes from Medauroidea extradentata, assembly GCA_003012365.1. Classification (NCBI taxonomy): domain Eukaryota; kingdom Metazoa; phylum Arthropoda; class Insecta; order Phasmatodea; family Phasmatidae; genus Medauroidea; species Medauroidea extradentata. The sequence goes on along the minus strand of PNEQ01060616.1, from coordinate 26,624 downwards.
AGAATTAACCTTAGCACAGCGGACAGTTGCTAGAATATAGGGGTATTTACAACGATCCGTCGCGGCCGTCCGTCCGTCAACCGTCCGTCGATCACGTGACTTCCAGCCAATCAGGAGTCTGGAATAATTCTATACGTCCGTCAAAAGCTTGCCAAGCTTTATCTTTTTACGGACGGACGGGTGAAATTACAGCCTTTTAAAGATAGCGACGATCGTTTCAACTGTTTATTTTAATAAGAAGGTTGTCAATTTGTTTATACTTGTTAGATGTCGCTGTAAATTAATTGTTATAATACGATAATGATAGTTTTGGCATTCGGGAAAAAATTAAAACACCAGTCGAAATAATTTTTTACATAATGCTTACTCATTTTACACCATAAGTAATTTAATTAGTACATATTTATGCTCGTAAAATTTCTTTGTGGCGAAGAACAGTCGTTGCAATTATAAGTAGCTGTAGATTGATTAAAAATCTGCATTCTGTTTGTAGATTGGTAGCATTGCAAATTAAAGGAATAACGACGGACGGATGACGCGGCTTTTTGTAAATCGCTAGCATTTCTGACGGACGGAACGGGCCAAAAAACTGGCGGACGGACGGATGACAGGCGGACGGACTTCTTCTGACGTGTTTTATAAAACACTGTAGCGTCCTGAGCTCTGACACGGTTTGTACGTCATACCATTTGTTAAAACTGTTCACTACTGGCTTATTATATTTTCCATTTCTTCAGTTAAGAATCCTATATAGCCCATGCACTGCGTTGCAGTGTGTTAGGAGTAAGATCTTTTTTTCAAACAGATACTATTAAACATGAGTTAAATTTATTTACCTATGAAAAGAAAACACATTTAAAACTATGCTTCTAAATTTTTGTTTTCTAGGTATCATGCTTAGAAATATGGATTTGTGACACCTCAAAATTGCTTAAAACGGCTGTTGCAGACTGCTGGCACGTTAAACATTGCATCTGGAATCGTTAAACAAACACGGAAAAGGACTTGTTGGACTTATACATTTTCTGTAAATTAAAAAGAAAATAGTATCACCGCTTAAATCTCGTAGGAAAAGGTCAACGACTGAAACTCTACTCTCTGTTTTCGTGACCTGCTCATAAAGGCTAGTCTACATAGACCTTATCACTACCATGTATCCGCACCTGAAACGTCCTGATGTACAGGGCTCCTAAAGCATATTTTCTAGCGGCCGAAAATGGTGAAAATGGGTTGCGATCCCTTTCTAGGTATGAAATACGTCCACTCAGGCAGCCAGCTAAAGAGAATACTTGAAGTGAAGATTTTTTACCCGTTTGAGACAGTAAAAAAACAGTGGTATGGCAAGCCAGATACACACGCACAAATATTAATATTGATACTACTAATACTAATTATTATTATTTTATGTTTGGTCCACAAAATTTACGTGAAATGTTTTCACACTGTCGTTTACTGGACACTTTTCGGCGATCCTGAAATTTTAACTGTCAAAAGCATAGCGTAAAGTATAAAGAGTTAAGGGGTATTGATCCCTACCACCTTGGATTTATCCGTTTCTTCTCAGTAGATTCTGTTCCAGTCGATGTATCAAAATTTTTGTCACGACAGGGCATAGATACAAACTTAATCGATTTTCTGTAATTCTTGGAATCATTTTAAATTTATTATTTTGGAACGGGAAACAGCTGGAAACGAAAAATTACTTTATTTACGGGAGCGACTACACAGGAAACAAAATTAACAGAAACAGAGCCATATGGAATCCAAAAAGTGAATGAAACAATAAACTATGCCTTGTCAGCGTGAAAAAAGTAAAAAATGTGTATATTCCTTGATTTATAAGAAAAACCGTAAAACCGATCTGACAGGGATCAGTCCTCCTTAATATTTACACAGCATTTATAACGTGAATAGACTCATCATACTTAAAACATTTTAGGCTAGAGTAACATTTATTTTTATATTATTATTTTTTACAAGACGGTCTTCAAAATTCATAAATATGTATACAATTCTGTACTCACCTATATTTCACACAGCTCAACAACAAACGTTGACAATACAATAATTTTACCACATGTAACATCTGCAAACAACACGACTCTGGTGTACTTGGGGTTGCCATCTGGCAGGCGCTTCCCGACCCTTTCGTATGCACTTTGTAAAGTTGAAATTTTGCATGCCCGTTATAAATACTTGAATAACTATTATTAATATATATGTCATGAAATATGAATTCATTTTTTACCTCTTTTACGACTTATACCAGTGAAAATAAATACATACTTTGATTGTGTAGATGACTGGCATAAAAAGGAAATTAAAAGTGAATAACGATAGACACATTAAGAATCGAGGTTTCGATTTCCGCTTTGATCCTCTTTCTTCCGGATTCTTGGTTTACCTTAATTACTTAATACATGTGCTGGGACGATTTCTCGTACATGCCATGGCCGATTCCTTCCTCGTTTTCAGCCAGAGACACTTGTGCTGTCTCTAAAGAACTTGCTGTTAACGAGACATCAAGGCTGCTCAGCAGTAAAGTTCTAACTATTCTATATTTTTTAACCGATTACTGATAACATAGTAGAAATGTTGATAAGTTTTTGTGTAATTAATTAGTTTATTTAACTTGTTTATTATTGAAAGTTTGTTGTACTCCCAAATAGCTTCATAGTCTTGGTAGAGACACAAAGAGGAAAGGGTATTGGGCAAAGTCTGTATTTAGGAACCATCTCGGTATTTTCGAGGCGTGATTTCAGAAAACTCTAGAAAACCGAAGTCAGGATGAAAGGAGCTGTGGAACGAACCTGGGATCATCTGTATTCCAGGTGGGAGTTTTACAAATGTTCCATCACACTCGATACGCATACAGGTACATACAAGCTCATTTTAGCTTGTAGGGATCGGGCTGAACGGTGTCATTGGTCAGCTGGTTTTCTCTGAGATATCCAGTTTCTCTGCCCCCCCTTATTCCAGCCCTGCTACTGACTCGCCTGTCACTCATCAACAGTACCGAAAACATTGCTGTTAAACGCTGACCAAAATCTCTTCACTTACTCACTCACTCTGACTGGTACAGTCAGTACAAAGCATGCCACCAATAACAAGGAAGGGGCGGCGGTGGCAGACCTCACGCCTCCCACCAAGGCGATCAGTGTTCGATTCCCGGCGGGGTCAGACCTCGGATTTTCGCATGTGGGAATCGTGCCGGACGATGCCGTTGGTGGGCGGGTTTTCTCGGGGATCCCCCCCCCCCTTCATTCTGGCACTGCTCCATACTAGCTTCGTATCACCCTTCACCAGCGCTAAAGACCTCGATGCTAAGCGCTAACAAAAAATCTCTCACTCACTCACCAATATCAATGCAACAAAGCTGCACCTTTTGCCCTCCCCTCTCGGCGGCCATGCATCTGTGCAACTGCTTTACGATTGCCACTCCCTTTTCGAATTAAAAAAAATGAACTCCAAGAGACTGCTGACAACCAGCCAGTATGCGTGGCTCTTCATATGCGACTTGAAACGAGCATTAGTGGCCTGTCGACACATTTACGCCCGATTGAAAGTTTGCCTTGGTGTCGCGAGCAGCTGTGCACACCTGACGTCGAGTGTGAGACCGTGTGTTTGTTCTTGTAGGTTCCGCCATCATATGCCATCGCTCCGTGTGCCTCGATCACCGCAACATCACAGACTGCACCATCAATCACGACTCCAAGCTAGTTAACTGCAGCGACTATGCTGACAGCGAAGACGCCGAGAACTCGACGGCCTGCATCAAGTACAGCGTCACAGGTGAGACTCACAACAGACGCCGGAGTGGCCTGATTTTGCTCTCAGAATGGTCCGGAACCAAACATATACCGCCTGCATTTAAGTAATAACTTAAGGGTGCCGTCTACCTGTGCGTGAGAGGCTCAAAAGCGACCTTGAAGCGCGCATCAAATGCCGCGTCGCCTCAACGAGCCAAGCGCTGAACTAGCGTGCAAGCTTCCCGCCGAACGGTTTTCACTATGGGACACTAAGCGGTCACCATATAATTTCATTGGTGGAAAGTCTGCAACTTTGTTCAGTGCAGGTCGCAATCTGAGTTTCACATACATCCGGTTATAACATTTTGAAGTACGGTAGACAGAAAAGGCTGTTTTTAGCCATGTTGGAGGACTTAATGAGCGTGGCGTCTAAACGATGAGGTTCCGACTTTGCAAACAAAGTTTGTTTTCTTTTCGTGCGTTGGCACAATGGGCACACGTGGAATATTTTCATAGAAAAAACCTGTTTCAAACACACTGCAACGCATTTGATGCGTGGGGTAGGCGCATGGACGGCGTTGCAGCGTGTCAAGCGTATTAATTTTTTACGCAAAACAGCTTTATTTATTCTTGTTATGTTTATCTACGAAAAGAACACTCACTTAAATATATGCTTTAATTTTTAAAAAAAATTCAGCACGCTTGTTAGAAACATGATTTTCGGCCCTCTCAAAATGGCTAAAAACTGGTTTTTTTAAACTGCTGTAACTCCGAAAATATTATCTGAATTCGTAAAGTGCAAAGCGAGAGGCATGCGTTGGTCTTTACTTTATACTATTCAAAAATAAAATGTTGTATTCACCACTTCAAGTCCCATAGGAAAAAGACTACAAGGAAAACCTTGCACGCCAGTTTGACGCGCTGCGAATAGAGGCGAGGCGATATGCTTCTCGTCAAGCGTGGGACACTGGCTCTTATCGGTACGCTTTTCCCACGCTTCAAATGTGGGAATTCGACACCGGAGAAGACTCCTCTTGACACGGAGCTGTTCGGTGGTTTAACAATGGAAGAACATTGTATATAATTATTTTAGGTTAGGGATTAGTTAACCAACACTGACAAGCCGCAATGGCGATATATACATACGTTAATATCTCAAATAAATTCAAAAGCACAAAAAAGTTATAATTAAATAAATAACTGAAAAATCGGAAATAAATAAAAACCTATACGATAGTAATAATCAATGAAATTATATAAAACATCCGAAGCTCTTTTAGACAAGCTACCCGCTGTTGGACGCTGCCTTCAGAAATAATTTGTTACCGTCTACCGCCCTAAATCCCTCAGAGACCTACTCGCGGCCTATTGGCCGGCTGTCTGGCCAATCGCGTGGGGGTTGTTCGAGGCCGCGGGTGCTACTCGGTGTTTGTCGCGCATCTGGTAACACTGAACAATCATCCATTAATTCCATTAACTAAAGGGGCCGCAGTAGCCGAGTGGTTAAACCATTCGCCTCCAACCAAGGCGATCTAAGTTCTATTCCCGGCGTGGTCGGTACACGGATTTTCGCACGTGGGAATCGTGCCGGACGATGCCGTAGGTCAGCGGGTTTTCTCGGGGATCTCCCGTTTCCCCCCGCCCTTTCATTCCGGCCCTGCTCCATACTCAAATCACGTCACCCCTCACCAGCGTACAGAGGCACAATCATGAAATATATTAAAATAATTAGTGGTCAGTGCCCGCAAATTTTCGTTTAGCGTTTAATGTAGACGTCAGACATTGTCTGGCTTGAACTGAATTGCAGTTAAGTGCATTCTCTGAGAAAATGACTCTCACATAGCTGGTTCATGATCAACTTAGCACATTTGAAATCATCACCTCAAGGAAAATTTAAGTCACTGGCCGTTGGTTATATACAGGTTGTTAAGTAATTAGCGGAAACCGACTGTGGCAAGTGAATCTGATACAAAAACTAAGTAAGAAATACTTTTTGGTAAATACTCGAAAGGCTCTTAGTTTACGAGAAAAGTTTCATTGCAGATAAAAAAAAATGGAAGATAGTTTTACAATATAATAGTTAAAAAAATTGCTAAAAGTAGCAAACAATTTAAAATTTCAGCAGTATTTCTCAAAAATAAAAGTATTTTGTAATGGGTTTTTTAACAAGTGAAGTAATAGCCCGTGGTATGTAGTTCAGTGTAATTTTTTTATTTCATAACGTTCAGTGGTTTTTGCTTCTTATAAGAACAAAAAAAAAAAAAATACACGTGAATTTTTATTTTGGTGTGTCATTACGGGAAAACTGGCTGAGCTTTTTTTGTGAGACGAAAATGTACTCCGAATGACAAAAAAATTAACACAATTTAATACAATTATAACATTACAGTTTTTCCCCACTACAACAGCCCTTAGTAGTATTTTTTAACGAAACTGTTTTAAGTAGCTAAGGTAGGCATAAACGGAACCCTGGCACATAGACCTAATGTTTTTCCTCTTGTTAATCTTGAGAAATGTGTCCCCTGAGTTACGTCACCACAATTTTGGAACAATCTGCATGTACACGTGCATTCGTTTTACGTGTTTTGTTATTTTTATTCTGAATGAGTAACGTGTTTTAATTTTTTATTTCCGAAAACTCCACAAGAACGAATTCCTTATATGGTGATATGTTTTTCGTTTTAAATTTCACGTAATACACAACTAGGCCTATAGGACTTTTTTAATTTAAATATAAAATCATCCCTAATTTATAAAATCAGCATAAAGGGCTGTTCAAAAGCAATTAAGAAATTTTTGTATAGTTAAGTAATTGGACATTTGACTGTTGAAATTCCAATGACCAATTACGTGGGTTTCCAGAGGCCGTTCATGTGGGATTAGCCACTAAATTCGCTCGTCTGCTTGATGGATGTGGACCAACCTCCACTAGATTCATCCTGTGTAGGCAGGCAGGAACTTGCTCGTTTTTTGTCTAGCTCGGAGAGAGATGTATAGTCTGTACAGTGTAAGTTCGCCGGATTTTGATATTTCTCCTCCGAGAAGTGTGTATGTAAAAGAGTATTGCAGGGATCATGTTCTTCCAGAAAGTAAGAACGAATTTAAAGGTCAACACACTATAGCCAATACGCATTTTTCTCAGAAAAGAAACATCAAATATGTGTACCGTTGTAATTTACTCGTTCAACCCCTCGTCCACTAAAATCGTAGAATTTGTTGATGGAGTATCAACTACCTGGTTCTTATCCTTTCTTTACCTTCACGGTGTGAATCATCTATGCCAGGTACACCCTTGATATAGAGAACAGTCTACAATATCGTAGTGTGCAGGAGGTGCCCATACTGCCCAGGAAAACACTTGAAGCCAGTGTATTTGTGCCCTTGTTGCTTGAACGTGTGTACACGTGGTCACTTTATATCATGACATTGTTTCCGCCATAAGAGCCAATATATTTCACTCTATGTTTGAAGAGCAATAGAGTAAAAATGATTATTGAATAGCAGATGTGCCGGTTTTAGCTCAGTCCACGTTGATTGGAGAACAACATTGGGAAATAAAATTAAAACTAAACAACATGACTGCGTTTTGAAACACATTTCTGTGAGTACCAACATAGCCAACTGTTTGTGCATGGAAACCGTTGTTGAACTAACTTGATACGTTTATTCCAGTTTCTGCTATTTATTTAACATTTTGTGTGCAAATTTATTTGTTTTATTGCTATTAGCAAGCAGTTGCATGTCGTCAGTGACGTACATATGTGTAAATAAACAATTTATGTGGTCGTATTTTCAGATTAGTTCGCTAGGTTTTTCTACATAAACAATTGTTTAACCATATAATTTACACTTTGCAAATGTAAAACATGGCCTATTTTACCCATGAACTGTAACAGTGCGCCAGCTCACGATTCCATGCCAAGGTAAGCTCTTCCAGCGTGCGTAGAAATATTTATACACATCTGAATAAATTCTCAGCACTTAAGTTAATTTCATCCACATCGACTTAAATCTCCTCCGCGTCAAGTTCTCAAAATCATGCACATATGTTTTCAGTTAAGTGATTCTTTTTTGTTTCAGTGATATAAATCATTTAATGATATCCCAGTTAGTACAGTGAGATTTTGGTCAGCACTTTAGCAGAGGAATGTACCCCGATAAAATCCGCCGGCGAACGCAAATGTACGCCACATTTCCGACGAAAATCGGAAGCAACCCCGCCAGGAATCGAACTTGGACCATCATAGAGTCTAACATAACACCTCTTATCACAAATGCAATATTTAGGGTTCCTTAAAACGATTTGTAATAATGTGGATTACAATACACTCAAATGGAGCACACATATATTTATATAGCGTATATTATGAATAAGAGGCACGATTTTGTCGCGGAAAAAATAATTTTGCATCACTTTGTTTCATTGTCTTACGTTCACATCGACAACCATGCTTCAGGGATATTGGCAGCGTGTCTTTGTTCAGACATGTCTCTTATTTGACTGCACCTATACGTCTGTGATTTTCCAGTAGAACTCCAAGACAAGGGAGAGTTTAAACATCCAATCACTGATCATGAAGCAGTGGTACAGATGTGCAAATGAGGCACTCAATCAAATTGGTACAAAAATCTTTCCGTCATAAAATCGTGGCCCTAATTATGAATTCTACAAACACATCGAAATGTAAATATCATAAGCTGTAAGTCTAGCGTCAGGAATAATATCAGCTCTACTACGCCTTATCTCTAGGACAACATTATTATGAGTATTATCTCAAGGACAATATTATTGTGTGTGATAACAGTAACTCACTGCCTAATATATAGTTAGCTAACGGGATAGTTTTATTACCAGGTAATTATAAGTGTAATATAATATTTATGTGTGGAAATTTTTGGTTGCTGTGCTCGTATTAATATTTCAAGCCAGTATTTTTATTTATAAAGTCCGCAACATATTGTGACTTTGTCTCGAGGAGTTGGAAGTGATGATGTGCAATATCAAGCTAAAATCCATTCGACATCCCCAAGGTCAAAACTTTAGCACATACGTTAGTCTAGCTGTGATGGCTCCCAGGCATTCAACTAATAGCGTGTGGCTGGCTGCGGATCTGACCTTGATGAGAAATCTCTTTCGCCTTGGCTGGCTGAAAGCTGAAAGTTAAAATCCAAAATTAGTTTGTTTTTCAGTTAAAATTTATATTTACTTTTATCTTCCCTAAGTCTAATTAAATTTAATTTTACTACTGCCTCGCCTCGCATTTTATTAGACCCTCAGCGGTTAGTAGTAGAAGTTTTCTCTTACCAAACTCGTCCAGAAGAAATTCGTTTATGTTCCTAACCTGTAGTAGAATGAACCTTAGTGTAAGAGACACATACGGTCGTGTTACAGGAGCGACGTACAGGCGTATGACCGGCGTGAACTTCAGCCCATGCGACACACTGGAGGTGAAGTCATGCTTCCTGTACCACTCGAACGCGTCGATGGACCTGGGCGGACGCCTGACGGAGGCGATGCTGTTCGCCGGCGTCAACGAGACGGTGCTGGACGTCCACATCTGCCACACCGATGCCTGCAACGGCGCCCGAACGAGTGAGCCGGCGACGGCGGCGCTCCTGGCGGCCGCCATGGGCGCGCTGGTTTACCGGAGTGTCCGCCGCTGAGCGCCACCGTCACGAACACTGCGCTTCGCTCGCCGAGTTCCTACCAGCAGTTCACCATCGTCTATGGACTGCGACGTGGAGCGTGTCTACGGCAGAGTGAAGCCTCGTTCACACGTCCACAGTTCATGTCAATTCGGACAATCCATAAGTCTAACAGACAATCAGAATGCTTGATTATTTTTTTCCGGACAAGTCGTATGGGAAAAAAAAGTTGAGTTAATCCCCAATTTCTTTTTTGTGTCGCCGTATGCGAACATAGAAATATGCACACTGAATCATGAATATACTGGAAATTCAGAATTCGTTCATATGTGTGATCTGTGGACGTGTGAATCCACCTTGACATTTTGAACTCTGAATGGCCGTGCAACTCGATTACGAAAAACGAATCTTTAACCGAAGTTACCCGAAGTTTCTGTTTTTGTATGTGTAGTACCATTTAACATTGCATTGCATGTATTTCCTCTTTAAAAATCGAAGAGGCACGTTTTTTATTAGAACGTTTTATTTCTTTTGATCGAAAGAGAGAAAACAATTAAAACAAATTTTGTAACGTCAACAGTAAAGTATGACCCACTTCGGTTGTTTTCGGTAACAAATGACTCGAATAAGGTTCTCTCGTTACCCTTGAGTTGCAATCTTGTATTCGAATGATCGTTGTGGAAAACAATAATGGAAGCTCTGGATATAGGCTACATGAGGCGTTTACAAAATCTCAAGATATGGAGCAGGGTGTGTTTTTTTTCTCAGTCACGTGTCCAGGTTTTGTCGAGTACCATAATTTTGATAATTATCTTTAATACCGTTTTGGGGTTTTAAGATGGCGAGAATTAAAAATCCTACACATTTTATACGTGTTAAATATTTTACTAAATGCAACGTCCACAACACATTATTTACTGTACCTGTAACAGAGATGAGAGAATAGTACAGCTGGAACATTAGCAGCCTCTGAGGCCAAGCATACTTTGTTTATTCACATAGCAATATGGCGGAGTGCAATCAGCTGTTCCTGTACATGTGTTGAGAAGTGAGGTTATGGTTGGTCAAGCAACAGCCGCATTGAACGAGCTATATAGTAAACATAGAGGGGCGGAAACAGCAATCTCCAAGGCTCTGAAGTGAAGCCCAATTGAACGTGCTATTTTGACTCTAGATAAAATGGCGGACTCTTATTTCCGGTCGAGAGACGAGAGCGATTATGCTAATTTAAACTTTATTACAGTATAATATATTACGATAATTATTGGCATTTTTTCCTGTGTTTAGCGGGAATATAGTGGAGCTATAAAGTTACGGATTTTATGCGAACATAATGACGGATTTTTAACAATGTTGGCCACACTGCTGTTCGCCATGTTTTCTGGGGTCAAAACAGCCGTTCAATTGGGCTTCACTTTGGGAGCGTTTCCGCCCCTCTATGTTAACTATAAAGCTCGTTGGCCGCATTATTCAAGTTTCATTTACCAATATGGCGGATGGGCTCCTCCCCCTTCCGGCTCAAGGCCTCATACCCCTCGTTCTAAGACGTGCATTGTGCTCCACCTGTATGTTTATATAATTTCTGACTTGTAGTATTCGTTGCGTTCTTGTTCCTCGTAATTTAGAACTCTTTGTGCATTTAATTTAATTTCTTTGTGGTTTTAGTTGTGTGTACTGCTTAGATTTTTTTTTTCGCGCCAAATGACTATTTGGAAACGTTTAATCTCCTTAATGTTTACATATCACCTGAAGCTGAAATTTGACCTAAAACGCCTGTTATGTACTTTCAGGAGTGCTAATATGAAAGAAAAAGTGCTTCGCTCTTAACGAAAATGTACAGTACAGTCTAAATACTTGATTTTGTCATAGTAAATCCCTGTTTTCGGCTATTGCCAAAACAGTGAGCAATGTTGGATGTGGAATTATGAATGAATGTTATGATTTAATTTGTACAGAATAGCTTTAGAAATGGTTGGTGTTGTAAGATATGTATATGTAAAGGAAATATTCAAATACACACGGACTAAAATGTTCGTACTCGAAGAATCTTAGTTCTTTTCTTATTTGACAGTTGGTTGATACTACTAGTATTGGCATTCAATTTCGTGCTTATAAAAAGACAGAAAACTTTTAAAACAAATGTCTCATTATTTTAGGCACCACTGAACTAAAATTAGCGATAATTCGTGGAATAGACTACTACACATTTACACAAAGCATGATACTCCAGAACATTTAAGTTCATAAATGTTACAACAAAAGAAAACTATAAACATAAAATCAAACTCCGAAATTAACCCCAGCCTCCAAATATGTGTTAAGTGCATCCAGGTGAAGTTAGAAGATGCGAGGGGCTGCGGCTACTAGTAAGTCTTAAGGCGTATATGTACGAAAGTAATGGAATAGCTCACTTCGATTTTCACTCTCTTCCAGGCGTCTGAACACTTTTGAAATTTTGCACACGTAATAAGAATCGATGACAATAGAATGATTTGATAGGTATGTCATAGTATTTTCAACTATTTTGAAGGGGAAAAAATGCCTTCTGGCTGCGACAGAATTTTTTAAAATCAAACTCTTTAAACAAACAATTTTGAAATATATCATTACAAATTTCATCTATCTTATTTTAAGACTAAAAAATAAAGAAAAGTAAAATTATCGTTTGAAAAAAAAAAAAAAAACACAGTTTTGTAATAATGTGGACTGAGAAGTTAGAAATAACTTTAAATGTAAAGATTTTGTTCGACAGCGATAGAAAGCCCCACAATTCAGTGTAACTTAATTTCTTCAATAAAATTAAAATAAGAATAAAGTCACTGTCAAAAATACTAACTTTAATTAAAAAAGCATGAGGTGCTTTCTTCTTACTTTTCATAATGGCTCTACCTTAAATGATAGCTAGCGATAAAATATTGAAGCAAACATAGTTAATTTGATTGGCGTTTATAGACACATTGATGTTAATATTGAGTCACTCGTAAATTACTCGTCAGTACGTTGTTTTAATGGTATTTGTGAACTAAGATCGGTTATTCTGTAGCTTGTAATATGCAAGAGCATGAATACGACTTTAAGCATATTTTTAATACAGAGAAGCAAATGCTAAGTGAGTGTAAAAGCATTTCACATAATGTCACAGTATATATGTTTCAAAACATATATTTGAGAAGAGTAGAAGACAAGTGATATCTTGCAAAAAATATTTACAATTTAAATGGTCCTATTTTAAATTTACTCTTTTTTTTTTACACAGACAACTTGTACGTTCCTTTGTTAATTCTGTCTTTATATATATATATATATATATATATATATATATATATATATATAAATAACAGTATTTTGTTTGTATTAAATCAATGTATAAATGGGACCTCACGCTTCAATAATTCTTTAAGTGCACGGTATACAACAATTTTCAACGTCATATTATTATTTTTATTTGTATACAGGATGAGTCGGGAGGAAAGATACATGCTTTGGGGGGGGGGGGGGGTGATAGTACTGGTGATTCTGAACAAAATGTTTGTAATAAACATGTGCCCTTTTCTCAACCAAGGAACGGGATAAGTGCAGGTGACGGTTAATCACGCTACTGTTATCGTATGTTGTGTGTAATTTTGTACATTTCCACACGATGGCGCTCTAAGCATGGTGCAGTTGTTTACCTCAGTCTCCGTCCTACAGTGCTTGCCCTAGTATTGGGAACTACAGTGTTGTTACGTGTACAGTGAATGCACAGATCAGGAACACAGCAGCTGTCTATCAGAGCAGCAAAATGCATTGAAGTTGGTGGTGGAGTGTTTGAACATGTTTTCTGAGGAAATGTACACAAATCAGAAGTTAATTTGCCAACTTCACTCTCTTAAGAGCGCGGTTCACCACAGTTTTCAACGTTTTTTATTATTTTTATATTTGTGCCAGATATTATTTTTTCTTATTTTAGACATAAATTGTGATTAAATCTTCTTCTTAGGAAATTTTTGTATTTATCATAGTTTTTGCGTAATGAGTCGTAAACGTCAAAATTTGCACTTTACGGTTTTATGTACGTCAATAAAACCAATTGACATACCAAACCTCAAAAGATCACAGTATATAACAATGTTGTACGCTGTGATTTGACACATATAAAAACAATATATATATATATATATATATATATATATATATATATATATATATATATATATATATATATATATACACACGTATTTTTAAAAAATAATTGACATTTTTAAATTCAGCATGTTTTATTAAATACAAAAGTATTTTATTATTTTGTTTTTACATGTGTGAAATCATAGCTTACAACAAAAGTAAGTTTTTTAAAAATTAAATTTTTTTTTTATGTTGCCACAAATTTATTGCAAAGCAGCTCAGTGCTTATACTTTAATTGTAAACTATATACTTTCCCGACAGTTTTTACTTTGTGAATGAACAGAAAACACACACTTACATAAAAACTATAGAATATTTTTATTTATTCCATCAAATTTACTTTTGGTTCAACGTTAAGAGTTGATATTAAGGACATATACCAAATCCCTATTTTTAAAATGGCATTCATAAGCTGTGTTTAGAGCAACCGATGATTGCTACATAATGACACACCTCTCTCCTCATCCCTATATTGCTTCCTTTCCCGCTCTTTATACACCCGTTCACCCTCCCTTAGCGCATACAAAATATGTTATAAAAATAAAAGCTGAAATGAAATAATAAACTGTAGTGAACGTGGTAAGATTTCCTTCCCGACAGAAGTGTCGAACCTATTCCAGCTGTTTAAAATTTTACCAACCAGAGACAAAGGCACTTATTTTGTAAATGTTTAGTTCCTACATATTTAGTAGTCAGAACGGATACCGTTAAGTGAAGTGTTCTTCTGAACATTGTTTCATGCAGTTATGAATATGTATGCAGGAAAACGATGTTATAAGAAAAACAAAAATGTCACAGAGAGAGAGAGAGAGAGAGAGAGAGAGAGAGAGAGAGAGATTTAAAAAAAATCAGTCGTAATTGATAAAAAATTAAATTTGGATGCTCTGCCTATGAGGAATAACGATAATAGTTAACATTTATATGTATATCAATTATGATTATATTAACATATTTGTATAATTATTATGAATATATAGCCTATATACACATACACATATATGCACACATTATAATGTTTCCTTTTGGCAGTCCAAAAACAAATCAAGTTAGTAGAAGGGTTCCTTTAATATTACAGTTTGAAGTGTTAACCAAGCGATAGTATATTTCCTTATCGTTGCCAAAAAAATAAATAAACAGGAATTATTCTAAATTGGCGACGAATGTAAACACCTTAATTCTGAAACAAATATGATTGTTTCTGAGGCTGGTATGATGTGTTTTGTTGTTGTTGTGAAAGTGTGATAACTGATAAGTGTATATAATGGTGTACAAATTTTGACGCAGTGACAAAGCCTTGGTGTAGGTACCTTACCTCCTCACTCCTTACCAAGGGTGCCAACCTTGCCACGAATTAGCCAACTCCAAAAGGACCCACAGAAACAAAACTAAACCAAAACAAGCAACACAACAAGGTGTAGATTAAATTCAATAAATTAAAATCCAGTTTGGAAATTTAAGCCTGTTTTAATTTTTAAAAAATTAGTGTTCTGAAGACAAACAAAATTACTGTAAAGTAACTGAAATTCGCTGACTGAGTAAAATAACTGAAAATTGCATAAATTGAATCTAAACTCAAATGCATCCAAATCCTTTCCAACTGCCAACATCTATGACTGCATATGTGACCCAAATAAATCACACATAGGATATATAGAATGTAACAACTGGCGAAAGTTTGAAAGTGTTCTTGTGGTATCGTTGCAATACTAGGGTTCTGAGTCGGTTTAATGTTTGATTGATACACACCAAATCACAAGAAAACAACATTTAACGTCTTCTCCGAACATCTAAAACGTGTTTTCATCATTGCCCCCGGCTTTGCTCAAATTTGATTTCGAAGAACAAAAGTTCGTTAGTCTCAGGGGTGTGTAGGCAAAATTTAGAAAAGTAAACATATTAACTCCAAAAGTATAATAATTACAGTTTCTGTCCAACTAGCAAAAATAAACAAAACTTGTTCCAATACTTTAGGCGTAGTGCATGTATTAAATCAGGTACTTGAATTTAATTTTAGCTTCAGTGTATAGAAATAAATTGCGCCACGCTAGATGGCGGCGTCTCACCGACGTCCCTCATGGCGACTCGACGTCTTCCAATCTTAAATACACTAAAATAGCTAACATTACGTAGGACTCAGGCCTCTTCTTAATTGCCTGGCCTACAAAAGACATAAACTGTCTTCTGGACCATAATAAATGCCTATTATTATGTTGGAGTCAATTTTACTCAACCTGACGGACGAGGGCACGCAAAAGGTGTCCACTCGCTCCGAAGTCAAGGACCAGAAGTAATTTAAACTTTCAACAACGATCGTTCCGAACGATTAACGTACGAAAAACGAGCGCTTAACAGAAAATTCAAAATACACAAAACTTAAAACTAACTTATAACATATAAAACTTATACTAAAATTTCATAAATTTAAAATAAAAATTATTAAAATATTACAAATATTATGGATGCATTTCCTAGCTACAATAGAAACGTAAAATAATAACGAACTAAACAAGGAAACTGCTACTCAGGAAAGGGCCATGTTAGATAGATTTAGAAAATTTAACTAAAAGTATAAAATAAACAAACATTAAATAAAAGTGAAAATAATAATATTAAGTTAAATCAGTAATATTATGAATAATAATATTATAAAATTAGTGAAAATAATAATTATTCAAAACAATATGTGTAATATGCTACCCCGGACCTCGGGGCGGTAAGAGAACTGTTGCTGTCAAGTTTGTAACCGCGATCAGCTTTGACTTAATGGCTCCTGTTACAAGTGTGCATACAGCACAGTGACATAGGCTGTTGTTGACGGGAAGAGTGTGTTGAAAACGACTGGTATTTTCCACAGCGAAACCAGCCAAGGCGGCCAAGGCACTACTGATGTTTCTGCGCTCAAACCTCGGAGCGTTGTATTTTTCCGTGACTGACTGCCTGATGAGTTTGAATTATTGAATGAAGTGGAAAATAACGTAGTTTCTTCCATAAGAAAATTATGCAGTGTATCTTCGTAAATACTGTTGATTAGCTACGTCGATAAAATTTAAGATACATGTAGAGATTTATTTACGCCTTTCAACAATAAATACAATACAATGACACAATGCATTTACCCCGGTCTTGAACCACATAGAGAACTACTGATTCATTTGCACAATTATTTTAACTGTTTGTAAGATGATGTTAATGTAGTATTTAATACGTGTAACATTTAGGTCCCTATGAAAGATGTTGTAATGTCATTCACTTACCCTATATGCAACGTAATGGACACATTAGGTCAATTTCATGACTAAAATCATCGACTGAAGTTGTAAATGTAAAATAAATAAAAATTATTGTCCTCAGAAATGTCACGAGCTTCGCATGTTATGTGAAACATAGTGTGTTGCCCTGTGAAAGTAATGCGGTCATAAACCTAACAATGTCAAACTGATTAACAGCCATTTATTGGAAAAAAAATATGTTCCAATCTTTTAAATGTAGTATTGCCTTGCATATTCCTTGATTATTAATAGATAAATAGTAATTAATGAAACACTGAAGGGCTAAACTTTACCTAGTGAAATAATATGGCAACTCGTTCAAAAATATCCCGGCGATGATTAAGGTTATCACGTGAAAAGTTTTATTTTTTTGTTTCAGCTATCCGCCATTAAAAATATTTCTAGGCCTAACTTACAAAATGTATCTTAACTCAAAAATAGTTCTTTTTAAAATTCTTACTTTAGACTTGTGGCTGTATTAATTTGATAGTTCTATGTGACAAGAATATGGCAACGTATGCTACATCACGTGACCCACACGTAACAAAAAATGGAGCAACTCCGCCATTAAAAATCTTTCTAGGCCTAACTTCCAAAATGTATCTTAACTCAAAAATAGTTCTTTTTAAAATTCTTACTTTAGACTTGTGGCTGAATTAATTTGATAATTCTATGTGACAAGAATATGGCAACGTATGCTACATCACGTGACCCACACGTAACAAAAAATGGAGCAACTCCACAGGGTTAAGCATTCAAGCAGAGGTATGGATACAAATAATGACAGTAAAATTCACTTTTGTGATAATATTGGCTGCTCTTTATGGATGCAAATTGAACAAGGTCTTAACTGCAATGACTACCATTCTTATAACCAATGAGAAAAATACTTCTGAATGAATTAATTAGAAAGACAAATCTTTCAAATAAAAGATATTCTGTGCATTATTTAAGGAATAGCAATGTCATATGAAGAACTTGCCAGAATTTTCAAAATTCATAAGATTTACGATATGGTTTTAAATTGTTTTGCATAAAATATGTTGAACGAAAATTTTTTTTAAGCATATACTTTATATTGTAATACCCTACTTGTCACACCTGGGGTAGCTGGAGTCATTTTTTAAAGAAATTTTATTTTCACATATGACAGCATTGAATGATAACTACACTGGTCATTTAAGCTGCCTCTTGATAGTAATATGTACTATATCCCTGTTTCGTTCTGTTACCGTAGCCATGAGTGAATTAAAAATTCTTGAAATAACATATCAAGCTATCACAAGTGTCCCAAGTGACCCCATGAAATAGGTCAATCGAGAATTGATTAATTTCAACACTAATTCCCCACTTTTAAACTCGGCTGCTTCAATCTCGGTAAGCGAAGCCCTTAATGCACGTACATGGAAGTTGGGAAGCAAATTTGTAACTATTTACGTTGATAAACATTTTAGTGTTTTCCCCGATTAGCTACTCTCGAAGAATAGTATCCCAGGTCATAATGGAAACCTAATTTCAAAGGTAAAAAATATGAAGAATATAGGAGTGGTGGTAAAAAAATGAAATTGTTAGTGTCCAAACATCGTGTGAAGTCTAGCAATGCTTGCAAAACAATACCGGCTTCAAAAAATTAAGTAGAATTTATATACAGCTGGCCTATGACAGAATGGTACAGGCATATCACGAGAGAAAAGAAAATTTCGCGTTATTGGTTGGTAACTGGCTATAAATAGAGATAGGAAAATTCGCGAAAATATTTTGCACCATTTTGTTTCAGTGCCTTACGTGCGCAGCTGCATCTCGGCTTCATGGTCAGTGATTGGATGTCGTAACACCCAGCGTGCGGAGGTTAAACTGATTGGCACAGTCAAATTAATAACGACTCTGTACAAAAACACTCTGTCAATAGCCGTGAAGTTGAGCTGCAGGTGTCCACTTAAGGCACTGACACAAAGTGGTGCAAAAATCTTTTCACCAAAAATTCCCGTCTCTAGTTATAAATTAGCCACTGGCCTTTACTCATCGTAACACATTTCGTAATGTTATTGGCTCGAGGCCTTCGTACATTTGTGTTCCTGCATAACATGGCATTGGGAATTCTACAGTTGGCCTTATGTTGAAGAAGTCCTTCAAAGGGCGTAAAACAAACTGTCGGTCAACAGTTATAGAAGTCAGATGAGTAAACATGTAGTAACTTGAAGCCCAGCCTGTTATTAGATAATAACTCGAAATTTGCAAATCCCCATCTATTCAGTCAATTTGACAATGGTTAGGCACCTGAACTCACATTCAGTTTCGATTACCGGTCCGGCCATCCTGAATTTTGTTATTGATGTTTTTCCGAAATCCCCCCAGGCGACTGCTGGAATGGTTCTTCACACTCTAAAAAATAGTTTGTAAATTTGCCACACGTGAGTATAGGAGCGCTAAGAAAGTAGGTATGGTAGAATAGTTTCCCAGACGCCTAAACTAAACTATGTTAGAAAACAATCAGATATATACTTAAGTTATCAGACTTGTATTGTAAGAACTGTAAGGTTTGCATAATTACAAGACGGAAGTAGTAACTGTCGCATACTGCGTTTAGGTTAATTACTTCCTAAACATTTTAGGAAGTGTTTTTACAGTGCACTAAAGGCCATGAAAGTTCCCTCGCCCGTTTCCTGTCTGTCTGAAGTATTGCTTTCTTTTCTAGTGACCTAAGCTTTCAACAAGATGTTAAGTCCAACTACCACTCCCTCCATCCAGATTCCATATATGTGTCGGTTCGGTCCGGAAAGGAGTCGAGAAGCCATCCTTTTCTCCGCGAGATAAGTTAGCCAGCATTTGTTGAAACAGACCCTTGATACCTAGCATATCTGATCCAAAAAGAATATTCTACAGAAGGAAAATAGCTATTCTATATTTGTAATGAATAGTGTTCAAATCAACATAACTTCCAACAGCAATTTTGTGTAGTATAAATGTATGCCGTATAGACTCTAAAATTACTTTCTGTGCCACAGATAAATCTTTGTTTAAATATGAACCACTGCGAAGTAACTTTGCGGCAAAGAAAAGTTTTTATTAAAAGTTACAATCATAGTAACAACAATTTTGTTATTATTAAGATACCGGTAATTTTTTTGAGAAACTTTCTGGTGAAAATAGTTGCGGCATTTTTAACACAATATTTTATCTGGGAAAAATTACTATCGTTACTACAAAGAAACTTGTATTATTTTCAAAGAAAACTTTTTAAAGAAAATATGAGACACAAAACATAAGTTTTTCCCACATTTGCTTTGTTGTATGGCAAGATTTCTTTATACCTTGTTGGATACCTTTGCGTTCAAGTTTTCATTTCTGAACAAAATTTTTTGTTGCAGAGAAAATGTTTTTAGAGCATAGATTTTTTAAATGACGTGCTAAAGTTAAAAGTTTACTTTTTTGTTTTACATTTCCGTAGGTAAAAACAACTCGGCTCCTGTATAAGAAATCTCGTACTAAAATATTATGCTTGTCAAAATGGTTAATGCATTTTGAAGAAATTTGTGGAAATTACTTAGGTATTATTATTTTTATTTTAGAATTAAATCAAGGTCTTTAAAATTAACACGAGATACTTCACAAACTGATTCGTGATATATTTTAATTTCCTTCAATTGTGTAATTTTTGTATATGACTAAGTTTTTACTATAAGACGTTCCATGAGCAGTAAAATATTAATTTTGAAGTGTATGTCTTAAGCGTGTTCTATCGGAGGAGTATAGGTGAATATTTCAGGATACATGAATACAAATGAAGCCGGAATTTCGTACTGTGTAGATGCGTATTGCTTTGTTGGATATAGCAAGATTCCCATACTCTGAAAACATTTTCTTAAACAGCACAGCAAATCTGTTGCGGCAAAGAAAACATTTGTTTAAATGTAAACTTTTAGGAAGTAGCTCAGGTAAAAAATGTAATTTTTATTTTTTGTGTGCAAGATTGGTAACAAAAATTTACTACCATTAATTTAGTAAGTGATATTTATGGTGAAGTTAGTTGTGTTTCCGAAGGCTACAAATAAAGTAAAATTGTTTCCATATACATTTTTTATAAAAAAAATTAGTAAGTGAGCCCTAAATTATTACTATGGATAAGATTATATGGTTGTATTTTTAAATCAAATTCATTTTATTAAAATTAACTTACAAGTGTTAACATGTTTACTTTTATGAACGGTTCATATAGTTCACTGAGCTGAGCCTCGTGGTTCAAGCGTGAGCACTTCATCTTAATATATAAAATGAAGTGTCCTGACACTCACTCAGTCACTCACTCACTCACTCACTCACTCAGTCACTCACTCATCAACTCACAAACCAAACCGCTGGACCTAGAACCATTAAATTTTGAGGGAAGCTTCCACTTACCCCGTAGACACCCACTAAGAAAGGATTTTTCGAAATTCGATCATGAAGGGGGTGAACAGGGGTGAAATGTGTTTTAAAAGAAACCTTGATATCTCATTAACCGGGAACGCTGTCATAAAGTTTTTAACTTCATAATATTGCCCAAAGAAATGCATATTCGCAAATTTATCGATTTTGCGAAATTTCGATAATTAAAGGGGTGAAAAACCGTAAAATGTGTTTTTCATTAATCCGTGATTTCTCCTAAACCATTTCAGATAGTGACGTGATTTTTTTAATGATGCTTAGGTAATATCTAAAAAGTATTTTTACAATTTTTCGAAATTCGTCCTTGAAAGCTCTAAAAAAAATTTGACATGTTTTCTTTTTAATTAATACCACTTATCTCCTAAACCAGTGGAAATATTGAAATGGTTTTTGTTTTAAAATAAATCTTACGTAAATATAAAAAAAAGTAAATTCAGGATTTTTCGAAATTCATTCTTGAAAGCTGTTAAAAAAATAAAATGTGATTTCAAATAATTATCTATACCGCTTATACCCGTTGAGATATCGAGATGATTTTTTGAAAAGAATCAAGCTTACGTAAATATAAACAAATCAAATTCAGGTTTTTATGAAATTCGAAAATTTAGTAGGTGAAAAGCAGTAAAATGTTACAGTCTCTCGAAAAATGAGAATGATCATGGATAAATAATTCAACAGTCGTTTCTTTTTGCCAACCTACTCATAAATAAAACCTATTTGGACTGTAGCCCCTACATACGAAAGAATTATCACGGCATGCCTTTAACATTCACTCAGACATTGTATAAAGTTTGTGGTGTGGAAGGGGTGGAGTTATGGGTTCGTATCCCGTGCAAGACTTTGCGATGGGAATTACTGTGATATCATACAAGCATATTGCGCGCGCTCTTTACACTGAGCTAAGACAGTTAATTATAGTTCACTGTTATTGAGTACGCTAGCTGTTAAATGCCTTCATTACATATTTTATCCGGAGTTACTGTTTACATCACATAATTTCACGCGGGCAACGCCGTATCAGGCCGGCTAGTTTTATATATATATATATATATATATATATATATATATATATATATATATATATATATATATATATATATAAAACCGAAACCTATATCAGACAGAAGAAAAACAAAACTGATATTAGCAAAGTTGTTGGCATTGCAATAAAATATTTTTGTAATGTTTTTTCTATTGCAGAATATGCACACACAATCAGCACATCTCCTTGCAAATGTTTGTTTAAAAAAATAGTTTTAAGTGTATGATATTTAAAAAAAAACACATCTTCAAAATTAATATAAAATTACTTTCTGTATATTTTCTAGTGCCTTTTATTCATTAACGAACATGTTGTGGGCCCAGTAAACATTGAGAAAAAACAGAAAGGTTGGATTTTGAATTTATACTGTTAAATTTTAACGAATATGGAATCAACACAAGTCACAAAATTGAAAGGTGAGACAAACTGGAACATATGGAAATTGCTTATTACTATCGCAGCGATAAACTGAAACAAAAATTAAAAGAAATCTTTAAAATGTAGGATTTCGAAGATAATATTAGTTATATTGGTTTAGCAATAAATCACCACAGAGAATAAGAGCAAATTGAAATATATCAAATTTCGAACCCAGAATCGTTGCTAAAAAACTTTGAAATGGAACATTGCAGATCAACACAACTTCCTATGGATTAAAAATTTAGAAATACTAAATGTGATTCAGTTGACGAAAACCAATCTAAAAAATTTAGAAAAATAATTGGATCTCTGAAGTATGCTGTACTTGGAAGCAGGCCTGATTGAGCAATATCTGTTAGTATTTTAAGTCGCTATCAAAGTCGACCTTCTAAAAATATACTTCAAATGCTGAAAAGAATTTTAAGATATGTCAAGGGAACATAAAATCGAAAATTGATTTACAAGAAAATTGAAGACGCACCAGCAATTGAAGGTTTCGTTGATTCTGATTAGACTGGAGATACCGATTCACGTCGTTCAACTACAGGATACTTATTCAAAGAATTTGGATGTTCAGTATCATGGCTGTCCAGCAAACGAAAGGTATTAGCACTTTCTTCGACAGAATCAGAATATATTACCTTGAGTGCTGCTGTGAGTGAAGGCTGCTGGATCAACAATATTTTAGTGGAACTTATAATTCCTAACACTACTCCGTTCATTATTCATGAAGATAACCAACCGACAATCTGTATTGCGAAGAATCCAGAAGCTCACAAGAGAATGAAACACATTGACGTCAAATATCATCTTGATCGAAAAAATATTTCGGAGGAGACTGTTAAGTTGGAGTACACAAGTTCAAAGGACCAAATGGCAGACAGTTTGACTAAACCTGTGTCAGGAATGATTCTTGATAAATTCTCTTCTAAAATAGGGTTTGTGTAAATTCAAAATCATTTTTAAACGGGTTTAGTGTCATGTAATTTTTTTATTGTTCTTATAATACTTTAGTTTATGTTAATCATTTTACTGAGGGAGGGTGTTGGAATAGCAATAAAATATTTGGTTATTGTGCTGCATAGCGTATCCAGTAATATGAAATTTACAGCAAAAACAGTACGAAACTTATCAAATACACTACATTTTCCGTCATACAGTGCAAATAAAATAACTCAGGAACACATTAAACCAGTACGTATTTGATTATTTTACGAAATAATGAAATTTTTGTCGAGAAACCAAAACATTTGTTCTGAAATTTGACCAAATTAGGAATTTTACATTTTTGACGCTTTGGGCAAGTTACGCACATTTTTCGTAAAAATAATAACAATTCATCTACCAGACAGTATATTGCACCGCGTTCAAGCAAGGTACTGCAGCCAAAAAACCATAAGTTAATGTATTCACACACGTCTGTAAAACACGTTTAGAATAGCTATCAATCTTTCAAAAAAGTATGTCGTGCTTACAGATTTTGAGTACAATTACAAAATATAATGAAACATTTAAGGGAATCCTGAATCTATTGTAATAATCACTTTTTTCATTACAAGCAGTCAAACGTCCTATTACGCTTGTAATGTGAGGTAAGTACTGATCAAAAACACTTGCAAAAATATCATTCATGCATTTCGTCACTTCACTTTTCCTATCGAGACTGTCGCGGTAGACTGAAAAATTTTTTACTGCCTTTAAAGTTTCGTGTTTGTTTGCGCGTAGCAATATATGTATTTCTAGCTGTAGTAGCATTATCCTAACATTAGCGTCCATTGTTTCGAATTTACCAAATATACTTCGTAAAAAATGAAGGGAAAAAATACAGTTTCATTTTCAAACGTATTTCTAAATTGCTTATACTTTACAAATTTTGCTTTAATGTTTTCATACAAACATGTCTCAAAATTTAATGTAAACTCTATAAACTTTCTGTCTTTCCAAACCAGTTTCACGTTGATTGGCGAACAGAAGCTTTGAATGTGTCTCGCTCGTACAAATGTGGTAAACGATGATATCACAGTAAAATAAAACGGTTTGTCAAAGTCTGGAAGCGTGATCAAAGCAGTAGATTCATCGAAGCCCCAATAGGTTACTTCCATAGTAATAAAAAAATCCTTCAAATTTAACAGTTTACAACTTCCTAAAGAAATAATTCAGCACGTTGTCGGTAGGACTCTTAAGCTTCACGTACAATCCATGCTTATTACAAACTGTGGCAGGGAACCCTCTTATTATATTCGCGTCGTTCTACAGCAACGACATAATCTCCAACTATGCTCGCCACTTGAGGTACGCTCCGTTTAAATACTCTTACGAAAATGTCGTTCACTAATTGTTCCACTTTACACTTCCTTTTAGCACTATCACAATAAACGGAAAAATTTTGCACTGTCCTGACACCTTCGTGATCGTTAGCAAGCTGTAAAATATGTGCGTCCAGTTGCAGTACCATTCTTCTAGCGTTAGCATCTGTAAACTCCAAAGGACTAAAACTATTCCTCAAAGATTCTAGAGAAATAAAATCTGCACATTGAAACTTATTTCTAAAAACTTCGGATCGTTGCCAATCCGCCTCGCGTTGGATGTACAAAGACATCTCGAAAAGATCTGTAGTGTCTAGATAATGAGACTCGTCAAACTTCACATTAACTCATGAACAAAATTTTCGGACGTGTTTTGCACGCACTAATACGCCCAACTGAGTCGACAATACAGTGAACTTAAACTGTTTTTTTTTTTTTTTTAAATCAGGAAGCGTGACCAAAACGGTACGTACGTCGAAGCCTGGACAAACGTATGTAACACGAGCCATTGTTTTTCATGCTGCTCGTAGCTGACATTTATATGTGTAATAGGGTAAAAAAAAAGAATCACGATGGAAGGGGGAGGGGAATGGTACTTAAAACTTGACAAACTACCAGCCTCCTTGAAATATATACTTATGAAATGATTGTATGTTTCCTACTAATGTTTTTTGGTAAATATACATAAAATGTATAAAACAGATGTGTTATATTGCTTACTTAAAAATAACTTAAATATAAAAACAATAAATAATCTAAGAATGCATTTTTGTGTATTATAATTACAGCGTTAAAAAAATATTATCTCTGACCATAAATTTAGTTCAAATTGCCAAGTAAACATCACGATTATTTAATCCACATTAAATTTGCAATTTAGTTAGTAATAAGTGTTGTGATATAATTATATTTTTCCGTTTGGAATACAAATGGCCAAAGTGTTGGTCTGTGGTAGAGATCGTGTTCTTTCAAACATGGCAAGCTGCCAGGCAGACATAGGACCGGCGATATTTCCTGCCTAGCGACTTTCTCTGACACACTTGCAAAACTGGCGCGGGACTTGTAGTGAGTGGAGGGAGATCTGCGACGACTATATATACGCCAGTGAGCAAGTGTTTAGTCAACAATGACTGATAGACAACGAATCAGAAGGATGGTGCGCCGCCGCCCTATCTTGCAGCAGCAGCTAGCAGTAAGGGTTGGGCGGCTACCTACACCTTACCCTCCACCCCAGCCTCTCTCACCACCTTACCCTCCACCTCAACCTCCTTTACCACAGCCACAACCTCTTCTAGAATACCTTCCACCTCAGCCACAACCTCTTATAGAATACCTTCCACCTCAGCCACATCCTCTAGAATACCTTCCACCTCAGCCACAACTCCTAGAATACCCTCACCCTCCTTCTCCACAAAATCCCCCATGTCTTCCTCACCCTCACTCTACAGAACGTCAACAATGTCGGCAGTCTCCAGAACGTCAACAATGTCGGCAGTCTCCAGAACGTCAACAATGTCGACAGTCTCCAGAACGTCAACAATGTCGGCACTCTCCAGAACGTCAACAATGTCGGCACTCTCCAGAACGTCAACAATGTCGGCA
>PNEQ01060612.1:27855-58503 GCA_003012365.1 Medauroidea extradentata | reverse complement strand
CGTGTCACTGTAGAACGGGCCTTAGCAAAATTTATCTACGTCACATTTTACGAAACATACTGTACGTATAAACAATATTCGGTAAAGGACACACGTGCTGGGATAAATATTTTAATTTTCAATTATGACCTAATTAAATTACCTTGAATATATTCAATCGTGTTTCGCATCTATATTTCCTATTTGTAGGCACAACAATTTTATCCTTGCTATTTTCACTGTTTTTGCTGCCGATAAAATAATGCTACATTTTGCCATTCACTCCTGGTTTTTTCATACGATGCATGACGAAAATTTTTGCCATTTCCGGAGACATCAATTAAGTCAAATTACACATCACAACTTCATCGGAGTCGCAACAATATTTGTACTTATTCCTTGCTGTCACAATATTAAACAACATAAAAAATTACCAAGTACAATGTGAAAAAGGATAAATAAACGCAATCACTAAACCTCGTAAACATTTGCCCGCCATTTTCACATCTACTTCGATATACTCGAATCTCCCTTTCCGTGCCGAAAATCGGTTCTGCCGAGTCACTTGCAATCGATTCTCGAATCGTAGGCGTTATTTACTATTGAAACCGTTAAAATTGTGACTTCGCAATTTTAAACATTCGCGTCTTTAAGCGTTGCGAAAATCACTTGTCTACTGAAATAACTAAAATCGCAGCTGTCAAAGTACCTTCAAATTTCTTGATGACTGACAACGAAACGATCGGTGGCTGAGAAATTCCCGCAGAAAAGACAAATTTCAAGTACATTTCCCGCACATTCCCGAGCCCGAAAAATTCACGTACAATTCCCGTACTTCCCGCAATTTCCCGATCGCTGGACACCCTGAATAAATATGGGTTTCTGATGAACACATTCATAAACATTTACTTCTAACACTTTTGAATATCATTGCTAATCTGTTAAGTTATACGATCGCCAGCCTGAGCATGTGGAAATAGAAGTAACATTTCTTTTTTCCTGTTCCACACGTTAAGAAAATCGGTTTTTTTATTGTTTTTGTAAATTGCGTCGTTGTCATTCACGGCAGTATGCTGAACGGAACTTGAATTCTTGAATTGCGTGTGTCGTGTGTGTTTATAGTGGCGGTTTTGAATTACAAATTAATATACTATGCATGGATTTACGAGATAAGTAACGACAACTGTGTGTGTCGTAACCAATTAGAGTCGATGAAGAGAAAACAGTGTCATAAAACGTTAACTCGCAGGTATTTATATCTCTATTGAGTATAGCATATATACAACACCCGATCATGTAATTAGTAGATGTTGCAGATAAATTTATCGGAAAAGTGTAATGTAACTGTAAACATTGTACGAACCTATGTAAATAAAAGCACGTGGCAATGTTTATGTTTACATGCAGCGGAAAGATATAAACAGGCAGAAAATAGAAACAAATCAGGGCTTTTTTTAGTGTTCACTTTATCCCGAATCACCTATATCTCGCTGTAGGTCACTGGCTGCTAATGGATACTTAGATCCTTTGTCTGTCACTAACTGTTGGAGTGTCCTTAATACTTGGTAAGGCGGTGATGCCAAGCCATGTGTCACTGTATTTAGCTTATAAACTTGCACTGGAAAACTCACCTCAGGCTGCCACAACATACACTGGTTCTTTCTGTCAACTGGACCAATATTTATCTGTCTATAGATTTTGCATACATCTGCTGTGATTGTAACATACCAAAATATTAAATTTAGAACAATGTTCCAGATGTCTTTTTGGAGTTTTGGGGTAGTTGTTAGTAAATCGTTAATTGAGAAGCCTTGGACAGTTTTTGCTGATCCATCAAAACCTACTTGTACTTTCGATGAAACACTTTCTTCCTTCGCCATCACTTGATGTGGGATCAAATGTACAGGTGGAATTAGGTACCAATTCGCCAGTGTGTGTCATATGGTCAAGCCACTCATATTCATTCATAAAACAACTATATTTATGCTTTAACTTGGGCACCTTATTAATACTCCAGTCTAGGCTGTAGAGTAGTCTGGGTGTAACTACATGTAGGCTATCCAATGACATTGCATTACCTATGAATGGAAGCTGGAGTACATATTTACCATCACAATAATTTGTGCTCATAAAACGGTCTTCACACTGCTGATCTTCAACTGACATTAACTGTTTACAAGGGACTGCCTCAACTTCCCGGAAATTCTGTAACATGCTATCCAGTGTTGGGTGTGTGTGCACCAACAATTAAATTAGTACCTCTATGGTATTATGCTCAGTTGGGGCTCGCCCAGTAAGTACCCATCCAAAATATGTGTGGAAGGTATATGGCTTGCCCACAACCTTATTACCAGTCATAACATCTGCAACAACTTCCGCTGAGAGGAGCATGTCGATTGCTCCTAGTGAACTGAAATGTGGATCAGCTAGTGGCAGGTTTCTCAAGTGTTCTAGTTTGGATAAATTTACTCGTAGAGATGGTAAGTCCTTGGTAATCTTATTTATGACTAAAGCTTTGATTGTCATGTTCATTTGCATGGAGTAGGATGAATTAATTTCGCAATGCACCTCTCCCTGGGCCTTGGTACCACACGACTCTCCAATGCCAGATATGCTCACACTCGAATTAAACCGCTTCAGCCCCAGGCGCTTCACACAGTCTTCTATAAGAAATGATGATTGGGAAGCTCCATCGAGTAGTGCTCTAACCTGCTGGAACTGGCCTGTACTATTTCTGACCCTAATTACTGCAGTCGTCAATAACACAGTAGTTTCTTGTAAAGCATCTTCTTGAGATGAACAAAATGTCACTGCATTATTCACACAGCCTGCCATGCCGCTGTTCTCTTTGGTTTTCTCTGGTATGGTTATGTTATGATCTTCGATAATATGGAGTAAAGTATGATTGTGCAACTACATGATTTTCCTTGAGACAATTAAAACATAACCTGTTTCCAGTGACATGTTTTCGTCGCTCTTGTGGTGTGATTTCTAAGAACAGTTGGCATGTGTTTAGTGTGTGTGACCCATCACACATATTACACTGATATTTTTCATTTGAAATATCCCTCACAGACACCAGTGTAGTTCGTGCAGAATTTGAATATGATGACCCCAGATTGACAAATTTTGGCTTGAAGTAATTTGTGCTAATGGTTGGTTTGTAACTCGCTGATGGCTTTACTGTAGATGACCTAGCAGCTGCAAAGAATTTACGCTGTTAGAATCTTAGCAATTGTGTATATGATGGGATATCATCTTCTTGAGACATTTCAAAGGCTTGTCTCAGAGATATGTCTAATTTCTCAAACAAAATATTAAATAGAAGAAAATCCCATTCTTGGACAGGAAATTCTAAAGCTTTTAATGCATTAAAATTTTCTTCAATAATACTGAGAAATAATGAGAAAGATGTATCATATTTATCATTTATAGGTGGTAGGTGGAGTATTCTTTACACATGCCTGGTGGCCGTCAGCCTTACATTCTTGTACCATTTTTCTAGTACATCCCACATAACCTCATAGTTTTTCTCTGTAACAGGGATGTTACTCACTAGATTCTGTGGCTCTCCACTCAAGCAACTCAATAAATAATGAATTTTGTTCACCTTACCAATGGTGGGAACATGACCAACTACTGAGTTGAAGAGGTCTGCAAAACTTGTCCATTCTGCTCGGTCGCCACTGAATACTGGTAAGGGAATAGTTGGTAGCACTGCTGCAGGTACCACTGCATGGCAAAATGGGTCATTACTACTTGCAAACTCATTTTTAGGCTGGGACCGTTGTTGATGAAACTTGTTGTAAGCTTTCTTCATTTCTCTAAACACAATTTCATATGCTGCAAACTGCTGTTTAACCTCTTCAATGTTTAGGTTTTCTTTGGGTGGATTAGCACACAGTGCACAAAAGTTAGCTACCACTTCGTTCCTTTTGACAATTGCTTCCTCCATGACTATCTCAAAGTCTTCGATTTTTGATGTGTCCTCATTTGTTCACTCATAAATTTCTCTCACCTCATCAATTTTAGCTAATAGAAGAGAAAATGTAACATAATGAAGTTCAGGTGTTGCTGCTGCCATTTTGTTGATGAAATTGTTCACCGCTTCAAAGCTTTAATGGATGGTGTTGTGGACTGTATTGATTATCACTGCTTTGCTGTAATTTTCATTTCTTCAACGTGCTTTTCTGAATATTGTAGTCTGATGTTTGTAACATGCATCCAAAATGTTGCTTGTATCGTGCGTTTACCCTTATGTTGAAATCCAGATGTGTCACAGGCACAATACATAGAAACCAATCTTCCTTAAATCTGGGCCGTGAGGACCAAAAAATGTTAAGCAAAATAAAACATAAAGATATTGCTGTATTCCATCTTGTTGATTATTTCTTTCCTTTTCCATAGACAAAGACTGTTTCACCTAGTCTCAAGTCACAGGAAACGAAACATAAAACAAAACACTAAATGTGTATGTACACAGTCATAGAGGTCATTAACACACAATATAAGGCAGAAGCCATGAGCTCTTAACATACAGACAGATAACATAAACAGCCAGGGGAAGTATGTATCGTAAAATAAGTAAACCATGGTGCAATATAGCACATTTATCTATTTAAAAATAGTAATTAATTTTAAACTGGGATGAATAGAACCCTATAATTTAGCAATTCCCTGGAGTGCAACCCTGGCTAGTTGAACTAAATGCAAGCATGAATAAAATGTTCTTAAAGTCATATGGTAACATACAATCATAGAACAATAAGAGATCTGTTACTGATTCACAACTCTTGCACAAATAAAATTTATTATAAACTCAGCCTGACATATGATGACAAAATGCAAAGTATCGTTAAGAAATTTTATAAAACGGCATAGTATTTAGCTGAAAGTAATAAGGAAATCTCTAGGGAGGGAGATAGTATGAGAACAATTACTGTAGGAAGTAGAACAAGGGTGAACCACACAGGTTATCTCAAAACATCTTCAATGGCAGCTGATGAACTGTACACAAACAAGAACTGCAAACTGTTGATTCCATCCCTGCAACCATTTTTGTAAACATGTATCAAAGTGAAGGTAAATTGTTGCTTAAACAAAAACTACGTAAATAAATTACAACTTAAATACAATATCAGTTCTCATGTTTTAGCTCCTATATTTTTCAGTAATTTAGAGTTAACGGAACTGTAGTGTTAAATATCTATGATTTTAACTAGTAACAAACTGAAACATAGAACATCACTGGCTAAGTAACAGTACTACTTGATCTTGGCACAGCGCTAATCCACTTAGTTACCACCCATGAAATTGGCTGTCCTTACAACATAATTTCATACTGACAACCAGTACTGTTTATCTGGCACTGCAATGTATGTAATTTGCAGTACATTTCTGCAGACATTTTAACTGCAAATTACCATGATTCTTACAGACACTGTGTTTATTAGAACCAGCACTGTTTCAGTTAACACTCACTGTTACACCAAATTGCTCACCACCAACACTCTCAGACAGAGAATTAATGGCCACAGAGCATACACCAGACAAGCCATGGGAGATGCAAAGCAACGCTAGGAGCAGCACTGTCGCGCCTTGCAGACGGCCGGAATGGTGATAGAAACGTATTTTTCATATGCGTGGCAATGGAAACGCGAGTTTGTTTTCATTTTTAAGGGCTCGTGTGGATAAATGCAGGCTTAAATTAATGTATATAAAATCAACATTGACCACGACTAACTATTTAATACACAATATGTAATAAATTGTTTAATATATCCCATATTATTCATTGAAGTGTGCATTAGAAGCGACGCGGAATAAAGCAGAATGGAGAGAGTGTAGTAGTGAACGATTTTGTTATAAGGAAAGTACAATTTATAAGAAAAAAATTTAATATAATCTTTTTGGAAAACTACAAAATTGATTAAAATTTGTGCGCACGTAAACTGTCCGTTTAGAATGCTTATAGTTTGCATAATGCTTGAAGGTTAGTTCATGCTGTTGTTACAACATATATTAATATTATTGTTATTGCAAGTAGACTAATACTTTATATAAAAAAGGGATATTATGAGCTTGTAATTTTAACGTTACTAGATATTTACGAAACATTCTGCAAAAGTAGCTTCGAAAAATTTTTTGTAACATTTTTTTTGGAGGAAAAAATTTACTTTTCAAAAATAAACATAAAACGGAATATTATTTTTAACAAGACACGCATGCTAAGTTTTTATTTTAACGCTTACAAATTAATAGACACGTCTTCGACTATATCATTTCAACAATACAGTATTCAGTAAATGGACAAGGTTAGGCCTAATCTCGTTAGTTCTAAATAAACCAGTTATAATGAAAGAAACGTGTTTACTACAATATATACGGAAATTGGAAAAGAAAATACAAATAGGTAGACCTAATACAGAATTAATTTGGAGAATACTGTTTATAATATGAATACAATTAGATTGGCAGAAGTTGCGATGTGTGAAAATGACGAACACTCGTAACTATATTTTTACATTGTTACTTATCGACAGTGCTCTTTATATACATATAGAAACATATATTTAATAAATATATTTTATTTTTACAACGAGGAATAGTATTTTTGCCACCTAGTATTTCTTTATAGACATTAAATAGCTTCGCTACGCACGTGTACAATATAGCGTCTGCAGTCGGTATCACCATTCCGAAGGTTCAGAAGTTCACCACCAGATGTCAGCCACTTTGCTTTGCATCTCCCATAGCAGGTAAAGCTATCAATCCACAGGAAAAACCAGTTGCTGCCCATGCAGCCCACCATAACAAAGACTTTGACTCACACTACAGCACTAGTGTGGTGAGGGTTCTGCCACCTACAAGCAACAGTTCTGAACTCAGACGATGGGGAACTATTCTCTTTTCACTCAAACCTGAGTTCTGAAGTAAATAAATAACATCATAATCATTGCACTTCGCTAGTTTCTAATTGGCTCAATTTGTGCAGCGTGCCGATGTACTCAGTGATGGCATGTAATGAATTACAAGTAATTTCGTTACCAGTTACAATTATTTATTGAAAAATTCTTACTTGTATTTTGTTACTTTTAGGAAAAAGTAATTTTTACTTGTATTTTACTTCTAGTTAAATAAATGTAATCGTTACTTACGATTAATTGTTAAATTTTGTTTACCTAATAGATAAGAGTTTCAACGAATTTTTTCTTCAAATTTAATTCCAACCGTTTAACGGCATAAACCACAGCAATGGCGTAAATCGATACTCAATATTGTGCATAGACTGCAGCTATTCTGTTTTGTTTACAGTAGAACACTAGGCGCTATATTTAAATAATAAAATATTTATTTAAAGTCAATACAGCTGCAAATGTTTCAACTTCACTAAAATGTTTTTTTTTTCGTTTCTACAAGGCTATACTTCTATGGTCAGTGATTGCTCTAGGCATAATGGCGTCGCCAAGCAATAGGCGTCAAGACTTTGAATAGGCGTATTTTAGAGGTTGAATTGGTCACAAGCTGTTAGCAAGCGTATGCCCAATCTGTCGACTCTCAAGAACTCGCCGTCCAGGTCGTGTACAAAGCTTTAGATGACAGAAGTTTATTCTAAAAGGTAATAATAACTTAAGGCTTACGTTAACATGCCGCGAACCGTTTATCTTCCAATGTACTTATGTTCAACATTTTCTCTAGCTATTTTGCTACCATCTGATTTAAAATTTGGCAATATTTATTTGCAAATATTTCAATTATAACTTACCCTAATTACTATACATTTTATTAAGCACGTTTTATTCGAAATGTTAAAGCAAATTATGAAATAACTAAGCTGACTTAAAATTTATGATAGTAATTATTTCTCACTGTGAAATAATGACCAGATAACTTCTAGTAATAATATAGTCCAGACAACGCTAAAATGCAATATTCAGTGAACATAAATGGCTACCACCATGGAGTTACAAAATTGTGTACTTGCTATTGCCATATCAGGAATATAATTGGACTGTATAAAGGAAAATACTTCTTCATGAATACGTTTATTGGAAAATAGATTGCTTTCACTATTTTTATTACAGGTACAACATAATAAACTGTAGAAATTAATTTAATTATGCATCTGCATATGATGAAAAATTAATATTGCATCATTTTATTTTAAAATAACTTAAGTTTCGTCCATATTTCACATAAATACAGTTTGTTTTGATTTCAGATTTGTTCGAAACATAACAGGAAATAAAAGTAAAGGTAAACATCCTGTGAACAAACCCTGTAACCATCCTCCTGCCTCGGTTGCCAGAAACGTGCAAACACCCTCAGCCTGGTTGCAGTATGTTTGCAAACACCCTTGTAAACAGGAGCGCTAAAACGCTCTGTTCACAGGTACCGCTACCAATTCAACCGCTAAAATACGCCTAATGTTACATCCACGGCCATAGACCATGGTTACATCCACTGAATCAAGAAAAATATGTGTTTCCACTTTAAATTTTTAAAAATTACTTTGAACTTTCAAGTACTTAGTCGACTGAGAATATGTGTGTTAAGTGTAAATTGTGTGTTGGCTGTAAGTTGCTGAGTTCGGCATGGAGCAGCTGGGCTCATTCCGATACTTAAGGTTTCATGGTTGGATGAGAAAGAAAAAACAAATTGCCATTCACTGCATTTAAAGATAACCTGGGTGAGTTAGATAAAAGTTTAAATATAGAACTTCAAAAAGAGGCCCCAACTAATTAAGAAGCTTTTTTTTTCTTTCAGTTTCCCACTCTTACCCAATTTTAGAAGAAATAAATTCATATATTTTGATCTCTGAATTCAACATTAAAATGTTTAGCCACTATCTCACTGTTAAAGCTGCTTTCTTGAAGCATAATGCTTCTTTACCTTCGAGTGCACCAGTAAAGAGACTGTTTATCATTGGCAAAGACATACTGTCACTTAAGAGAGACAAGATAGGAGAGATTAATTTTAAGATGCAGTTATTCTGCAAAGTCAATTCCAAATATTGAAAGTTGGGTTTTCTGTTTTTCTGTGTTAAGTAAAAATAATGGGGCAGTTTCAATTCTTTTCTCCTAGAATGATGATTTATGATGGTAAAACCTATGCAAACTGCATCAATGGGGAAAAATACGTGACATGACTTTTAGTATATAGTTATTGAACTTAAAATGTGTGCACATCTTTGAACAGCGTACTTTTCTGCTGCTACATTTGATGAATATTTCTTCTGCAATGAAATTATTATCATGTATTTGTTTGTATTACAAAATATATTAATGCAAATAATAAACAGAAAGTTTATATTAGAATGTGTATTGGAAATTTCAAAGTAAACATAAAGTAATTGTAACTGTAATTTTACTGATTACTTTTGTGGAAAGTAATTTTTACTTGTAATTAGTTACAAATTTATTCAAGTAATTGTACATGAGCCCAATTACATTTTCTGTGTACTTTTACCATCACTGGATGTACTATTTCCAACCGACAAAACTGTGTACAGTAGGTGTCATAGAAAACAACAACTCGCTATCTATTATTGCGTGAAAATTTCGTGCATGTTATCAACATATACAAAGACAAAAATTACTTACAAATTTAAAAAAATACTGACATCATGTGTATTTCAAAATCCAATTGTAATTATCAAGCCATGTATTCAGATATTCTGGTACTGTACTAACGTAACGAAAATTTGGTATTACATGCAGAAAAAAAAGTCGTCAACAAAATGAGTGATTATACACACTATAAAGTCGTCTCTGATTACTGTATTTTGTACTTCGTATAGGAAAAATCACATTTGATAAATCAAACAATCTGTTGATAATTCACATCACATATTTGTTTTGTTTCTATAAAGAATGTTACGTGAGAATTTTTATTTGTCTGTGCCTTCATCACCGCATATTCTTCTATTGAAGATATATATCCACATTACATTTGTTTGTGATACTTCCGACTTATTTTTACAGTGGTAATTATTACTGAACTAAACTTTTGGTATTTTCAGTGTATCATACATCTCTCAATACTGGCAAGTGTACCAAAAAACTTTTATGTTTAACAGTGCTTCAGTCGTTAAAAAAACTCGTGAATCAACTGTACAGATGTGTCACCCACTAACCATTATTATAGTAATAAACATATAGCGTCGTAGATTGTGTTTGTAGCATATGTTAATATTATATATTTGTTAATAAAACTCTCTCATTAGGTGATGGAGTGGTAAATTTATACGAACACGACAGATAACAAGGATTTATTTCTTATGCAAGATCACTGTGCATGGCGGTCTGCAGCCAATGAACACGTTGGTTTATAATTTGCTTTGTTTATCCCAAAACTCAGGTAAGAGTGAATGGAAAATAGCTCATCAGCACATTACCAAATCCAGGCAACCACCAATGAATATAAGATAACATCCTCAGACAGTCATCTTCCCAAACCATTTAACTCGCATCCCCTCATGAACCCTTACACATCCTCTTCTGCATGACACATATTAATCTCCTGCCTCATATCAGTTCAATCAATGGCTGCTAGGTGCATCAGCATCGGTTCATCGACAGCCATACCGCAGTCAGCCATGTCTCTTCGTTCAAGAAAGCTGCCCTAAGTAATGAAACATTGTGATACACGCTTCTGAGATTATGTATCGTCCTCTGTATTCGTGTGTATCTGTCAAGTACCAACACGTACGTACTTGTGCTGTCTTTTGTACAGTAAAACTCTGTTAAGAAGTTTCTGAAGGGACTGAAAAATTCAAACTTATTAACAGGGAAAAACATCTTAGAAGTGCAAATTTATTATTGTAGTAATGGAAGTGGTAAATATAATTCAAACTTATTATAGGGGAAAACTTTTTAAGTGGGAACTTCTTAACAGAGTTTTACTGTATATACTAATAGCTAAATGGCCTCTTCCTATCATTTACCTTACCTTGAATTGAGGATATGTTTCAACAAAATTTTTCATGTCTGCTATACTCTCTACTTTCTGGTGACTTTTTGCTTTCTTCTGAAAATCATCCATCAATGCTTTAATGGTCTGCCCGATTTCCCCAAAATTCAGGTACAAATTCTGCAAAATAAATGTTACATAACTACATTAATTAATCAGAAAACATCACATTTTGATCCCACCCCAGCAATCAATTCAACAAATAAAAAAAGAACAATTACAATTTTTGCATGACAAGAACTCATACAGTGCTCTCATGTTAAACAACTTTTTTACAAGATAATTTACGTAAAACATTTTCTAATTTACTGCCATCACTACTTAGATAAGCCAGTTATAACTTAGGGCCGTATTCAAAAACTAGTCATCAAATTAGGTCTAAACTCGCTCTAAACATGTATTAACTAGTCAGAGAATGAACGCTTGATTATGAGCTACTAAAACAAAGTATTCAGAAGCACTTTTCTGATATTTTTTAACCATTCGTGACTACCTTTTAAACCAAGTCTAAAATCGCTTCTGAATATGGCCCTTAATATTTTTAATGAGCTTGGATTTCACAAATGAATCAAATACAAATATTCCATTTCCCAAGTTATAGTCATGGCTGTCCATGACAAGTGATTACAACGTAAACTGTATGTGTAAACATACTAACACTGGCATAAAACTGATCATGCTCTGCAGACAGCACCACTTCCTTGAGATCTTTGGGCACTCCAGGCACATTAGACAGGTTCACCCTGTTGTTGTTGATGGTAAGGAGCTCGTGAACCATGGCTTGGTACGTCCACTAGAAAACATTACCAACACCAGTTAGGTGGTCAGAGAACTTATGAATACACTATATACTTCTGTTGTGGTTATTAATACACCTCTGGTAAATAAATGCCTGATGCACAAAAAGTAGAATTATATATATGTTGTTATAAAATATTTTAAATGAAACATAGCGGTGGTTAGTTCTCAGTTAAAGAAGCAGTTTTGTATGATCTGCTCATCTGCAGGTTTCCCACAGTGGCTATCCTTCTAGCCACACGTAAACAATAACACTGCCATGTTCATAATATGTAAAGCATGTGTTACTGAGACACTGTCAAAAAACATAAACATGTTAGTAACATGCCATATCTAGTTATAGTGTGTGCAAAACCAAAATACTGTGTACTTATTAAAATCTTGATAGTTTAAATACATATTAGATTTCCAACGTAACACACACGTCTTTACACTCCTTAAGGCTCAGCATCAGTCGCACAATAGGAGATTTCTTTATTTTTTCACTTTTATGAAGTTCTGAGGAGAAAAATGTGAAATTTGCTACTATAGTGTGGATTCTGATTACTGTACCTTGCTCTACAGTACAGGCATCACAGTTGAACTTTTAACCAATATTTAGGCCGCAATCATTCCAGCAATTGTTTTTGTAATCTTAATTTTCTGGACTAACTGCAGCCTAAATAAACATTAAAAGTCCAACTACGTTAATGTATTGTAGTGCAAGAAAACTGAACTTACGTTATAATAGCAAATTCTACATTTATCTGCCGCCATCTCTGATTAATTAATACTAAACAAATCCATCATAAGTCAAAGGCAAGATTGATGTAGAGATCACTAAGCATTTAGTACACTAAAACAACTACAATTATAAACAAAAGGCCAATACTTTAAACTAACTAAATTAGCTGAATCATCATTTACATCTGAAACAGTCAACAGTCGTCGGGCATAATCAAATCTCTAACCACAATACAGTACCTGACTGAGAAGTGGAGTAACTGGATCATCTCTTCTATCAAGTATAAGCAACAATGGTGATGTCTCTGTCTGCCTGAATTCAAAGAGGGCTGCTTCTTTTGCCAGCACTTCCTAAAAAAATACAGTACATACTTTTAACTCAATGACAAATGCAAAGTGCACTGGTTTGTAAAATAAGGAGTGTGGGAAAGGTTTCCATGGGTGACGTTACACACTGGTTTATCAAACACATTTGGATCCTACCATAGCAAAAACATCACTGAAACATAATTGTTTGTTAAGGTATAACACACTGACAAAAATAAATAGCAACAAATCTTTGACTAAAAAACGGGTTTTGAATACAGCAGAACAGAGTATAGAAAAGTCTATAAGAATAGTAGCAGGAAAAATCAAGAAAGGTGTAGTCCTCTGCAGGGTACCTACAAAGCACTGTATTATTAAGATATTTAAAAGAAAAAAACTCATTGAACAAGTGAACAGGTACACACACTTTTAATTTGAGAGACAACTCTATAGTTGTACTTAATTTCTGAGCATGGGAAGTGTAATAATTTAAGCATAAGCCTTTCTAGTATTGTATCAACTATGTCAAGTAAGTAGGTTGGTAAGGGCGGCGGAATTGCGGTCAGCAAAAAGAAGACGGGCGCATGAGATCAGTGCCAGGGTATTGTAGAGGACATGCAGAAAAGCATCATTAAAAAATCTGTTTAAATCTTCAGACAATGTGTCTCATTTACGACCTTGCTCTACAAGCAGTTAATTATAGAACATGACATGACACGGTCGGAAAAAGAACGGCTTATAAGAGGAGAACAAGGGCGAAGCAGCGTGGTGATAATGGACATAGGGATGCCGCAGAAAGTCAAGGTAACGTTCATATGTGATGTGTCAATCAAACACCAATAATGAACACTCTTAAGCAGCCGAATCCATTAAAGTTTTGCGGTAATCTGGCAGAGAACTTTCGCAAATTTCGACAAACGTATGAATTGTACATACTAGCCTTGGGGGCAGTGAAACAGTTGGCTTAAGTACAAACGGCGATATTATTAACAATAATTGGGGAAGAAGGATTGGAAATATTTAATACCTTTGAATTGTCTACAGATGACAAGAAAAACCCGGTAAAAGAGTTTGAGGAGTTTGAAGCATATTGCATACCTAGAGCCAATATTAGGGTTGAACGTCATGTTTTCTTTAACAGAAATAAAAAAGAAGGTGAAAATATTGATAATTACGTGACGAAGTTGAAGAAACTGTGTCAGAGCTGTGAATTCGGAGAACTCAAAGATGGCCTAGTTAAAGATAGAATTATCAGTGGCATATGTGACAGTGAGGTGAAAACGAAGCTTCTAAATACCAGTGATCTTAATTTGGAGAAGTGCATCGCAATTTGTAAAAGCGCAGAGACCACACAGAAACAGCTACAAATAGTGTCGTCAAAGGTAACAACTGAAAGTGTACACAGGATTGATAAGCGGAGTCAACAGATCAAGAACAACCTACAGAATGCGGAGGTACACAAGAATCATCATACATCAAGGGAGCAGAGCCAAGATTTCAGCAAACAGATGCCACATCAGTTCAACAAACAGATGCTCATCACTACAGCAGAAAGGGTCAACAAACAGGTGGAAATGTTTTTAACTGTACAAGATGTGATAAGAGACATCAGTCAAGGGCATGTCCTGCCTATGGAAAAACATGTAAGGTATGTAATAAACTAGGTCACTTTGCAAAAATGTGTAAATCCCAAATTAACCAAGTTTACAATGTTAAAAAATGGCCAGAACTATACACAAGTAATGATAGGTAATGTGATGTACTAAGAGTAAGTGAAAATGATGTTAACCTAGGATAGTATGGTGAAAAGAAAAATGTAACTGAAATGATAGGGGTGTCGGAAGACTCGTTGTTGGGTAAAATTCAGGTAAGAAATACCTGTAAAAAACAGGATGAAGATGACTGGGTAGAAAAAGTGCAGATCAAAGACAAGTTTGTTAGGTTAAAACTGGAAACTGGTGCACAGGTCAATGTAATTACAAAGACAGAGGTAGAAAAGTTACAAATTAATGTAGTACCTACAACTACTAACTTACAAAATTATAGTTGTCTTCCAATTCCAGTTATTGTTATTGCAAATTTGTAAAAGGAAAGTCAGGAGTAGTAGAATTTCAAGTTGTCGAAGACAACAAAAACACACCACCAGTGTTAGGCTTACCAACAATAAGCAAATATGAATTAGTTAGGAGAGTGTCGACAGTAGCAGCTGTAGAGAAGGGTTTAGAATGTAACAGAAATGTAAAGGAACCAAATAGTACTGAGATTGGAATTACTATACCTGATAATGTAACCAATTTGTTAAATGAATACGAAGATTTGTTTAAAGGCATTGGGGTGTTTAATTACACATACAAAATCAAATTAAAAGAGGTAGCAGAACGACGTGTAACAAAACCAAGGAAAATTCAGTTTCACTTATTGGAGCCATAACAGGAAATACATAGAATGGAACAATTAGGCATTGTTAAACCAGTATCACATCCAACCCAGTGGGTAAATTCATTAGTAGTGGTTAGGAAACCAGACAATAGTTTGAGAATTTGTTTAGATCCCTTTAAACTGAACAAAGAAATACTTAGAGAATATTATCCACTACCTACCTTTGAGGAATTAGTGTCGAAAGTGCCCAATGCTAAGGTATTCACAACATTAGATGGGTTTAAAGGATTTTGGCATATAAAATTAGATAAGTAAAGTCAAGAGGTGACAACATTTAATGCACCATATGGAAGATATCAGTTCACTTGACTTCCATATAGCTTAAGTTCTGCTCTACAGGTATTTCACAGGTGTTTCACAGAGATATTTAAGGGGATTCAGGGTGTAGAAGTATACATAGATGATATCATTTGGGGTAAGGATAAAAAAGAACATGATATAAGGTTAAAGTTAGTATTGAAGAGAGCTAAAGAAAATGGAGTTAAATTCAATAAGACAAAATGTAAATTTAGTGCAAGTGAAGTAACATGTGTGGGT
The DNA here is from genome assembly GCA_003012365.1 of Medauroidea extradentata. Classification (NCBI taxonomy): domain Eukaryota; kingdom Metazoa; phylum Arthropoda; class Insecta; order Phasmatodea; family Phasmatidae; genus Medauroidea; species Medauroidea extradentata. Next base: position 42,750 of record PNEQ01060612.1, on the reverse strand, counting down.
CATAAGTTAACAGCAGAAGGTATCAAACCTGATGAGAAAAAAATTAGTGTTATTGTCAATATGCAAAAGCCCACAACAAAGAAGGAGTTGGCCACCTTTTAAGGCATGGTTACTTATGTGTCCAAACTTGTCCCGCAAGTTAATGACATAAGTTATCAATTAAGAGAGTTGAACAAAAAAAATATTGAAAGGCACTGGAATGATACACATGAAATGGCATTTCGTGAATTAAAACATGCACTAACACAAGCACCAATAATGCAGTATGTATTATAACAGAAATAAACCCATAGTTTTGTCTGTAGATGCTTCAAAGCATAGTTTAGGAGCAGTGATTTTACATAACCAGCTACCTGTAGTATTTGCCAATAAGGCATTAAATAAAAACTACCAGAATTATGCTCAAACTGAAATGGAGTGCTTGTCCATAGCGTTTGGCTGTGAACGTTTTCAACAATACTTACATGGAACAAAATTCTTGGTGAAGCCAGATCACTTACTGCTTATTTTCAAAAAAACACTAAATGAGTGCCCTCTGCGCTTACAACATATGCAATTAAGATTGCAACCGTACAATTTTGAGTTGGAATATGTTCCAGGCAAAGAGCTACTTTTAGCAGATGCCTTGTTGAGATTAGGAGACAAGCAGTCATATAATTTGGATCTAGGGCAAGACATAGAAGCTCATGTAGGATTAGTCATAGAGAAGCTGCCAGTTTCACAAGGTAGACTAGAACAGTTCATAGCTGAAACTAAGAAAGATTCTGAAATACAGGCAGTAATGGAGCACATGAAAAAGGGCTGGCCAGACTGTAAATCAGAATGCACTAACACTGTAAAACTATATTTTATGTTAAGAGGGGAATTCTACATTGTAAATAACTTGTTATTTAATAGTGAACAATTAGTAGTGCCAAAGGTGTTGCGAAAAGAAATATTAAATTATGTACATTACAACCATTTGGGAATTTCAAAATGTGAACATAGAGCACGACAGCATTTGAATTGGCCAAATATGAACAAACAAATAGAAAATCTTGTGTCTAATTGTAGTACTTGCTTGAAATTATAAAACCAAAATATTAGAGAGCCCATGTACACAAGAGAGGTACCGGGAGCCCCATGGCTGGATGTAGGTACGGATATATTTGCCTTGTTTAAAAAGCATTATATCATAACAGATTACTTCACTAAGTATGTAGAAGTAGAGAAGCTTAATGATTTGTCAAGTGAGGAAGCAATTGCTAAACTGAAGTCAGTTTTTTCTAGGTTTGGTATACCTGATACCGTTACTAGTGACGACGGTCCACAATTTGCTAATGCGAAGTTCCGTCAATTTGCTCAGGAATGGAAATTTAAGCACATAACGACAAGTCCGCAATACCCACAGTCCAATGGGTTCGTGGAAAAACAAATTCAAACAGTGAAAAAGATGCTCAAGAAGGTAAAGAGTGAGGATTAAGATGTTAAATTAGCATTGTTAGAATCGAACAATACTCCCACTGAGGAAAATTGGAAAGCACCAACAGAGCTGATGTATAGCCGGAAACCGAATAGTTTGTTGACCATTGGTCAGCACCACCAAGCTAATGAGAAGGATAAAGCACGATTAGTGGACAGGCAGGCTAGGCAGAGACATTACTATGACAGGGGAAAGAGAAATCTCAAGCCCTTAAAAATCAGAGACAATGAGTTCTATAGTAGACAGGGAGAACGCGACAGAGTGAGAGGTCAAGTCATAGGTTACTAAGCACAGAGACCTCGCTCATATGTGATCAAAACACAAGAAGGTAGACAGGATGTGGAGAGGAATAGGGTTCAGTTACAACTGGGGTGAAGTGGCCAGGAATTTGGAAATAAGTTGCCAGATACTTCAGAAACAGATAAGCAAAATAGTCGGACAAGTAGTCAGCGAACCAGTGGAGACATTAGCACAGGTTTTAGAGGTTGGGACAATAATTCGGAATCGAGTACATTGGCTAGGTAGTTACAAAGAGGACTGCACATCGAGCTAGCCACGGACCACCCTAGTACGACTCTTGTCCCAGGTACTTAGCAAACTATGTATAAAAAATGTATTAAGTCTTTCTGTTATTGAAATTGTGTTATAAATAAGCATAAGTGTTTCTATTATTGTAATTGGGACAAAAACAAAATTTGTTGTAAAAAAAAAGAGGAGATGCGATAATTTAAGTATAAGTATTTCTAGTATTGTATCAACTATGCCAAGTAAGTAGGTTGGTAAGAGAGGCGGAAGTGCCGCAAGCAAAAAGAAGACGGGCGCGTGAAATGAGTGTCAGGTTATTGTAGAGGACACGCAGAAAAGCATCATTAAAGAATCTGTTTAAATCTTCAGACAATGTGTCTCATTTACGACCTTGCTCTACAAGCAGTTAATTATAGAACATAACAGGAAGTTAATAATTAATCCAGTCTCTACAAGAAGTAATTACATAAGAATGGTATGACTACACTAAAATTCTGTATTGAGCTGAACACTTTATTAGATAATACACACACACAAATACATGTAACCATTTAACAAACAAAAATATTCAAAAGTAAACATGAAGCATACAAATTAAGTACATGACAAAATTAATAGGTTTCCAAATATTTTTTTAACTTAAACTTAAACAAACTTAAAATTAATACAGAATATGTAAAAAGTTAAAGATATTTACCAGATTTTTACTTAAAATTATTAATATTTTTGTTGCTAAAGTTATGTGTTTGTTTCTAAATATCTGAACTTGTCATGCTAATATATTTTCATAAATTCTAACTACACTGAAAATTGCACATAAAATATAAATTTTACATGTTTAAAATAAACCAGGATGGAGGGGTGAATAGAATAAAAATACTGAAAGAAATACATTCCAATACTTAAGCACTGAATAAGTATAATGGGTTTCTAAGAGATCCATAAAAAAAATTTCTCAACTTTGTGAATTTGATTATGATCACAATACTCTAAACTATGCAGTCACAAAAAATCACTATAATCTAAACTATGCAGTCACAAAAATGTAACAATATATAAAGTTTACAAACCTAACTAGAAGAAAAACGGTAACAAAGAAGAGGGTTTGGGTACGGAGAAGTCAAGAGAAGAATAGATTCATTCTCAAGAGTATGAGACAGGGCTGAACATCATGACTCACGCCTAAATCAAAAAGTGTGTTTGTTCTGTTGAGAGAAAGTATCATTAATGTCTATATAGATACAAAATAAACAACTACCCTGATTTTCTCTGCCAGTCTTTTTGCCATCTCTGAAGATGCCTGGTATCTAATAAAGGGATGCTTCTTGAGGGATAGCAGAACTGCTGTAATTCCTTGGATACTTCTTTGTAGATGTGCATGATCCCAATTCAAGCCTACAAAGAGAAAATACTAAATTACAAATTACAGACAGAGAAATTTAACTTATAGAACCCACTATGTACATAAACACTGACTTACAATGAGGTTTTATGTCTTTGACAATGAGTACAGTTTCATTTTTAGTAACATAGAAACCTGTAAATTGTAACATATGTGGTATGCTATGGCAGTTTATGAAAACAAAAGTCCATTCCACTACATCACAGAATTCTGACATATGCCAGTAACACCCATTGTTGTGTTAGTGTAACAGCTATGGCAGCAATGGCAGAGGCATACGTCACTGGCTTCATACGGGCTAGGTGGTGACAGTGCCGGAGTTCGATATCGTGCTCGTAGGATCTATGGTCGAGCTATGTCACAAAGTGCACCAAAATAGTGACGTGAGATAATGAAGTTTTTATTAAAAATACTTCCCTTTCTAATCACTAAGTGCTTAATGTGTTGTGTATAATGAGTGGTGCTCGAGTACACGTAGGCAGGGTCGCAATGCCAGACAGTACACCACTTTTAAGTTTTGGCATCATCGCCTAATAAACTAGATGATTGATCTTAAAGGCACAGTAAACACGCCATGCCATACCAAATTAAAATTTTGTTTATTATTATTTTAAAATTGCAATTCAGAACATTCATTTTCATGTCATAATTGTTTAAATAATTCCAGGGAATAATTAGTGTAATTATTTAATTTGACCGAGTCATTGTTAAAAAGTTATTAATTGTGTGATGTGTGTTGAACTTTCACTGACGTAATTGTTCTCAAGCTAAAACTATAATTTGCGTACAATGAAAAATTTTCTTTATTTTTCTATGCAAAAGTTTTGTGTTATTTTTTAATATGTAAGAGTAGGAGCATAAACCTGCGAGAGAACAAGGCTTGCTGTGCCTTCTCACTAGCACCATACTTATCTTTGCCATTGCACAATGGTCACCTGACGTGCCACGGAGTAGCTTGGTCTCCCTGGGGTCCTTCATGTTCTGGACATTTACATTAGAGCATGAATAGCGACTAGGTAATTTACCAGAATCTTTTTAAATTCTGACTCCAGGGACGGACACATGCACCCAGTTATTTTGAATGCATGTTTTTAATTCCCACTTAATTTACATTGTTGACGTAGCATCACTTTCCACAGTTTACAGCATGACCCTGGCCGAGTAATGCTCTCTACTCAAGGGAGAAGTGATCTAAATTACAAGCTTATGCAATAATACAGTGTTTCATTTTGTTGTAAGTCGCATCAGCGTGACTAACTTTACCCACTTTGATGGGGATCTGTCCCACAACTATGTGCAGTTCTTTTAATTATCATTGAGACACCTAGGAGGTAAACTCGACTAAGTGCAGTAAAATGCTGCATTTCAACCAGAACTTCACCCATGGACGCTGCAGGATCAGCACGGGTCGTTTGCGAACGGCCCACGACTCAACAATGTCGACTGAGCAGGACAACTTCAATTAACTATTACCTTCCTTATTCCTTATCCATCCTGATCAAGCCAAAAGCTTTAATATGAAAATAATGGACAGTACCTGGTACATACATAGCTGTGCACATTCACACACATAAGTTTGCATATGTACTCACAATACACATTGTCAAATATCGTGCACGCACAAACACACAAATTTCACGAACTGTGTCAACTGGGTGTATTCTGAGTACGGATAGTTAAGATAAAAACACAATTCAGAAAATGCTTATTTAATGTAGGTCTAACTTACACATTGCAAGTCTAATGTTGTAAAAAACAGGTAGCAATTCATTATTCACAGTGAAAACAAGTTGTTATCATACATATTAATAAACAACAAAAGAAAGCTACAGGGCAATCAAACATTTATAAAGACTGTTGACAGTAAAATAAGCTGCTTCTAATCAACAATAATGATTAATAAATACTGTTAATGTTCATTCAGTTCAGTCGTTTGTACAGTGCAGATCAGTTTACAGTAGTTTTTTATCAAAGAGATGGTGAAATAAGCAATTCTGTGACAAAATAAAAGATTGAAACAGAAAATATACTGTATCGTATCAGGAAAATAATTATTTCGTTACAAACCAAACAACAATAGGAAGCTGCAGTGTTTCTTGTGTATGCAAATATTGTCAGTGCTGTAGGGATACAGCAATATTGTTCAGTTTCAAAGTTACTTTTAATTTAACCATGATGTTTATGCGCACGTGCACGCACATGCACACGCACATGCGCACACACACACACACACACACACGTATAAAACATAATCAGTGATGCTGATCCTTTTATTATGCCTCAGACACTTTGTAATTGGACGAGTCTGCCATAGATAAACAATAACTCGAAAATGTTCAGTGAAAGTGTGGGAAAGCAGCGCGTGAGTAAACACAGGACTAGATTTGTCTCTAGCATCTTCACACGGAGGAAGTCTCACCTTGGGCACAGCCTACGATGTTCAAGGAGAAGAGATGTGGGCTGACTGCTAGGTAGTCGCCATAAAACTCTTGCACTTCTCGCACTAATTCTTGCTCGTCACACTCAGCCAGGGTTTTGATGTCCGCTTTCGCAATGATGTTGCTGAAATCTAACATATGCCACTTATTACTGCAAGTATTAGTACTGTTAGAAACCTTTACATAAGGAGTCACATTTATAAATATTAGTCTTCTTCGGAGCAGCCACAGTGGGGCTCAGTCATATTTCAATTTATTTATCATTTATTTATTTCATTTACTTCATTAATATCTTCACATGTCTAGTAAACAATAGGGATATGAAGTACGTCAGCTATATTTATATATCCTAATAGCACACAAATAAGCAAACTTGCACGAAAAACACATTAAGGCCAGGCTTAACGTGCATGAGATATATAGGGAATTACATGTGAAATTCGGACGAATGTTTCTCAGTAATTTTTTGTCACAGTACAGTTAACTAAATATTTTTTGCTAAACATTAAACGGATCTAGCTGTCTAAACAGTTAAAATAATGATTTTTTAAAATTTTAAATTCACTTTTTCATTAGTTGTAAAATGTAAACCGTCATAGATTACAGGCAGCAAACTATATCAAAATTGAGAGAATTTATAAAGATCCGGTATACACAGACAAGGAAAAAAAGTTCACGGTAGCTCTGACATAACTCTCAAAACAAGAAAGCTATACTTGAAATTGTGTGAAGCGGTTTATGAGAGCGAGAAAGTATGAGTGCTCGTGACGGGAAAGCGGGGGACAGCAGAGGTACCTTGCAGACACATGCAACATTACCACTTGACGCTTCAAGGTTGTGACCAGGCCATGAAGGTTTCAATGTACGAAAGGGTGCCTCATCGTGCAGCTTTTGTATACAAAGAATAAACAAAATAGCTATGCTTATGCAGAAACATTTTAAAAATGAGTTTGAGCCTATTCCAAAGGAAAAAGTAGGCTTATGGATCACCAACGTATCTGTGTAAATGTGTGTATGTATCTGTGTGTCAAAATTTTTGAACCCATTGAAATAATTTCATTAACTTTTGTGTACGTCGTCAGTGCTGTATTCATATTTTTAAAATGGTTGTCATTTTAATATTTTTTAATCACACTCCATATCCAAGAAACCGTATTTTAGAATTGCATTAAAGTACTATTATGTATTTAGTTTGAAAATGGTGGCAATTTTTTATATTTCTAGCATAATACACTTGATATATTCTAAGCTCATTTGACTTTTGAGTAATTTGTTCATATTAGACTTATATTTTATAAACAGCAGCCATGTTTATATTTTTAACATAATGTGACATATCAAAGGAAATATTTTTCCAAATTTTATAAAGCTTAGTACATGAACAGTACACTGCTTACTTAGCTTACTTGACTTTTGTGTATCTAGTTCCTCATACGTTCATATTTTCAAAACTGCGTACATTTTTGAATGTTTAGCATCATATGACATAGGCTATCTGTGGAAATATTTTTCCGGATTTTTTAACTCTTAGTACACATATTACTAAATACTAAGCTGACTTGACTGGTATGTACTTCTTTCAGCCTGTATTCATAATTTCTTAAAGGCTTGCATTTTTCATTTTTTGTATTATAAATTGTAAAAATCTTATAAAAGTGTAATATTTCAGAATTTTATCAAATTCAGTGCACACACTCTACAAACTACACTGACTTAATATTTTTGTATTTCATGTTCCTATGTTAATATTTTCAAAATGGCAGCCATGTTTATAATTTAAGCATAATATTTCATATCTTAGAAATATTTTTCTGAATTGGATCAAACTTGGCATTCATAAATTCATTAAGCTATTAGGCATTGAAATTATTTTTACTAGAAATTTCATGACAAAATATAAAGAAAGATGCAAGAATTTCTTTCGCCACGTAAAATTAAGATGAAAATAAATAATAAATAAAAAATATGTATTTATCGATAAGCTACCTCGACTTACTTATTTTGATTATTTCGAGTTAATATTTTCAAAATTATAGGTAGTATTTCAACATTTTAGAAGAATCACATTACACAATTTCATTAAAATTGTTAAGCATATAGAATGGAGGCTGTTTGGTATACTGTATTTTGATTCATGTGATATCTACGGAAACATTTTCAGAAGTACTTAATACTCAGTACATATAACCCTGTAGTAGTACATAGCCAGGTGACTTTATTTTTAAGGTTTTGTTCACACCATGTTCAAATTTTCTAAATGTAAGCCATGTGAACATGTTGTAATGAGTCAGCGTTCTCGAGCGCGTTGGGCAGGATCACCTGGTGTGCCGCATTGCCTTCTACTCCCTTCCTCACTACCTACAGCCCCAGCGTAGTGACAGTGAATTAGTCCCACCTCCTCCCCCCCTAAATAACTGAATGTTTCTGCAACACCTAGAATGTTCCGCTTACATCAACCAGCATGGTCGGTGAGGTCTGAGAATATTCTGGGCGTCGTCGCAGGCTACTATAAATACAAGCTCACTACGCGCATAGAGGAGTAATTGCGGCATTTAGCTGGTGAGTGTTCGCAACGGACTAGACAGCGAGGGACGAGACAGGACCAGTAGATTGAGGAGAGGCTACGGAGGTGTGGACTAAGGTCTATAGAGGGGAGGTTAGCCATTGCCCCTAGCAACCAGCTGGCTTGTCAGCTGCAGGTGTAGGGCCTACGTCACAGTAGGATTCCGTGCGCTCTCCCTGCCACTCGCTTTACATGTTAAGAGTGTGGAGAAGGAAGCTACAGAAAATGTGATTTAAAAATCTGTCTTTTTAACATAAATGTGAAGTATGAACAGACAATTATTATGTTTTGAATGTTTGTCTACATATTTTTCAACCCATGATAGAAGCTGTTCATTTCTTCGCGACAAGAAAAGCTAAACAATGTATTACATTAATTTTAAATAGAACTTCTCTTGTGAGAGCTATGAAAATATACGCCAATGTAAATTATTCATGTTTGAATTAAGCTAGTCTGTTTCCATTTTGCAGATGCCAGGGAAGCGATGTACAGTTGCAACTTGTACAAACAGTTTGCAGAAAATTAAAAATGAAGGAAAACATATTATGTACCACGCGTTTCCTTCATATCTGCTCAGAACAGTTTGATGAAGGAGATTATGAACGTGATTTACAGCCGAGTTGTTAGGTCTTCCTCCAAGAAAAAAACTAAAATCAACAGCAGTGCCACATTTAAATTTAGGAAATTTTCCTGATAAAATTGTGGAAAGATCTCTACAAAGTCGTAAACAAAGTCGCAGAAATAAACAAACAGTTGCAGAATTGATAAATTTTTGTGCAACAAGTACACATCCGACTAATATTGTGAATGAAAGTGACGTATGTGATAGGTGCATTGTTTTGGATGGGGAAAATTGTATTTTAAAATTGAAAGTAGATGAATTAGATAAACTCATTACTGAGCAGACCCAAAAATACCTGACCTAGAAAATGAATTTTAAAATTTGAAAGCAAGTGTACTCATTAAAGAACAAGAACTAAAGAGCATGCGTTGTGAATGTGTTAACAGGACAAAATTACTAACGCACAAAAAGTTTCGAATCACAGAAGGAAAAATGGAAAAATTATTGACCAAAACACAGTGTGATGCTATTTTGCATGGTAAACAAAAAGTAGTAGTTCGGAAAACCACCAAAGATCAAAGCCGTACATTCACATTGCATTATTTGGGACAAAGAGGGTGCAGTTTTCTTCAAGACAAGCTCAACTATCTACTTCCAGCTCTCTCCACTTTGCGTTATTGGGCATCACGTGTCAACATGAGACAAGGGATACTTCACGATGTACTGCAGTTCATGAAGATTGGAGCAGTTAACTTCTCTGAAGAGCAGAAGCTAACCATCCTGCTGTTTGATGAAGCAAAGGTAAGCAAAAATATGTGCGATGTTATTGTCGTAATCCATAGAAAATATGTTTGTATAGTTAATAAATAAGGTTTGCTTAAAATTGAGTGAATCACTGATATTATGGTAGCGCGACAACTTAAGTGTTCAGTGACAATGACAAAGATGTAAGATGGAGACGGAGCACCAGCGGAATGCAGTGTCGAAGAAACTGCAGAACCCCAAGAAAACTCACGTCTCATATAGTGGAAGTCAATATCTGTCGCCCAGAAAATCAAATCTTGTTCATCGCATTGATATGTGAATAATCTAATGTTTCTTATTCAATATAATAGTAATGTAGCATTAACATATTTTAAAAGCACCTTTATGTATGATACTATGATATTTAATTATTTTGAAAACGGATAAATGCTTCTATATTGTCGCGAAGCTAATTTTTGAGTTTTATGTTCGCAGGCCCGTTGTGCCGAACTTTGTTTAAATTAAATAAACCAGGAAGCGTGGGTCGCCTGTTACAATAAAGTTTCGTCAGAAGCGGGCCAAGGCTGACCAATTGTTGTGACATGCGACCGGGGCTGCAGACCCGGTGTCGTTTTCGTGATAGTTTACAGTTTTGGAAGCGCTTGGCTTAACTCTTGTTGCGAAATTGGTGCGTTACCGGAAAAAAACACTCCGGTAGTGCGTCAATTATAGGCGGGTTTTCGCTGACTGGCAAGGCCGCGTTGTAGGAGGGGCGGTGCTGTGGTAGGGCGTCGGTCTCCTAGGGGCGCGGTCATTATAGTCTGGAACATTGAGAGAGAGAGACCTTCTTCCAGCGAGTCGACGTGCCAGATCGAGCTAAAGTCAGTAAGTCACTGCTGGGTGGGGCTCCTGCTCCACCCAGACCTCTAGATAAGTTTTTAGTAGTAAGACAATAAGGAAAGGCTAACGTAAATCGTAGAATAATTAATGGTTAAGTAGAAGCCTTAAGACGGGAACACCAAGGCCGCGAACCAGTCCACAGACCTTTCGTATGTATCTTAGTATGACAAATTCTGTCCGTTTGCTTAAATTGTAACGTCGGGTTTTGAATTGAATTTGATTGTTAAAATAATCCAGTAATTCTTTACAAATGTTAAATATTTTATATTTCTTTTTAATGTAACTCACATATTGAAACTAAAGTTCCTATTTATTTGTAATTTCATTTTGATACTTGTATTAAATGTTTCTGTTTTGTATCTAATTTGTTTATTTAGTAGATTGTCCCCCCATAGGTTAATTTGGAGGCCAAGGGAAGCGTCGTGTGGAACAGCTGGTGTTCTAGTTTAAGTAGTAATTAAGTCTTTAAAATTACCATATGCCTACTTCCTGTACAGGGAGATAGTTAATATCCATATTCCCAGTCATTGGATAAATTCCTCTCACAGTTTTCTGAGTTCTTTCAGATATTTTATTTAATTGTTGTGAACTTAGTTATTTTTGCCAAGCGAATTGTGCTCTACTCCTGTGTTTTTATGTTCCTCCTGTAACTTTCGTGGTATTAACTTTAATTTGCCCCAGGGCTAAAGAAGCTCCCCGACAAGATTGGTGGAGGTGCCGGGTATTAGCTAAGGAATGTGGGAATTTTTAAACGTAGTTTAAGGAATAGAAAGAGGTAAGTCTTGTTAGAAAGCTTAGAGTATTACTTAGGAATATTATTGTAAGTAATTCAGCAGTAAAGAGTTAAGGTAAGTTTATCGAATTTTAAGCAGTAAGTGGTTCCATATGGTAGAGTACGTGACGTGTCGCTGTGTGAGCGCGAACGTGTGATGTGGTTGACAGTGTATTCGAGGTGGCGGTAGTGTCGGAAAGTGATGACACTGACCAAGAGAGCCACGCTCGCACGTACAGCTGAGGTAGACAGCTGGCAAGTAGAGGAAAATTAATTTAAGAAAACATGTTAGGACCACTTGAAATTATTTTAGTATTTGTTGATTGTACGTAATGCGATTCAGATGTTTAAGTATGTTAGTGCCCTGGGTTAAGTTTTTGTTATACGTGGTTAGGTACAATTTGATTTTTGTTATTGTATTTATTACGGCAGTGTACATTAAGGAATTTGTAATGTTTAAGTGCGAGCTTGGTGTTCTCGACAGGCAGACAGATAGGTTATTCGAGTTAGGGTTAGGTAAGCAGTACTCTAGTACATAATTATTTTTCATGTTTCAAGTGTCTAGTTTTACTATTGTTACGCCAAGGTTTTTCAAAAGTATTATTTGTTTAGTAAATCTTTTTTGTGCTCGTATTAAGTAAAAGCAGATATGGTTTGTCCCTGAAGTCGCTGTTCGCGAGTTGGGGGTGATAATTCCCCGTGAGTTGACGTCACTCCAAGTGAGGGAGGTGACGGCGGTGTCTGTGTGGGTAGGCAGCACCGTGAGTTTAAAGTTTGGGTCAGCCTGGATCAGAAAAGTGACTAGTTGTTTCGCGCATTTGGTGGCCCTGGGACAGAGTAAGTGTGGTCAAAGGTTCGTCCCGTGGTTAGGGCATGCGCTGGTCCGGTATTAGAGGTACGTGGGTTCGACTCCCATGGAGGGGAGTCGCGTAGATACAATTTTAGGTCGTACCGGACGCCCGAACTGAACAGTGGATGGACGGTGGTTAAGAACTCAAAACTTTGCTGTCTATTGTTTTTATATGTGTCCATTTTTTTTCATCCAAGTTTACGTATCCTTATTTTTTTTCCTTTCTTGCATTTTTTTAATTATTATACTAAATAGCGTTAAGATAATTTTAAGCTACGTTATTCCTATGAATTAAATAATTTCTTACAGCATTAAAGGAGGAGTTGCAGAGTCCCAGTAATTAAGTTTTATTATTTTGTAGAGGTACATTGTTCAGGGTACGAGTTTGGTTACAGTACACAAGAGAGTCTACTGAAAATAGTGCTATTTAATTGTTTAAATATTTGATTTATTTTCTACGTTAGCTGAGCCAGATCGTGTTTATTAAATTTACGAAGTTTAAGAGAATATGTGTTGCTAGAGATGTTAGTATTTTCAAAAAGTAAAATAGTTTTTATTGCAGTGCTATAATTATTATTCAGTGATAATAAATTATATGCGTGAATGCAGTGGTTACGTTGTGGTTGTTATGCGTTTTGAGTAGTAAGTGTGAAGTGAACGTACACTAAAAGAAAGCTTTTGAGAGTGTCACAGCAGCAGTAAAGTCGTGCAGTGGCGGACAGCTGGATGTAAGCTGAGGCAACGATGCAGACGCGGCAGGAAAGGCAGAGGACGTGTACGTCACTGGGATCTTGCGGAGGCCAGCACGAGCGGAATGCAGACGCAGCTACACCGTGTTTGAAGGCCACTAGTTAAGTCTAGACGTTTAGTTTATTTTATTTTCAGCCCGCTAATAATATTTATTTTTCAGCCAGGACGACAGGAGGAATTTCTGAAAATTGTCACTGTACCCGTGTGTGGGTTTGTGCGAGTGTGTGTGTTGTGGTTGGCGTGACTGATGTTTTTGTACGAGCGAAGATGGTTGCGGCACGTCGTTGGGGCTCGGTATGGTCGAACGCCATAGGTACGCGCAGGGACGCGTTGGGTTCGAACCCTGGTGCTCTCCAGAGGGAGGGGGCATCTCAGACCAACACTGTCCATCGTCGGAGCATCGGATTGCGGAGAAGTGGGTGTTTTGTTGTCTTTATCGGTGTGAATCTTTCTCCAAATATTGTTCAATTATGATTTTTTTTTTGTAAATGTTCACAAGCTTTCAGGTTATGTCCATGGTCGTGTGCAGCGTGGGACTTCAGTAATTTTAAGTAAAGTTAATTACATTTTTTTTGTACTATTAATAATTTCTTACAGCTGTCGGGAGATGTGGCGTCAGAGTGGGCGTGGCCACAACGTGAGTAAGAGGGCCCAGAGAATTAATCAAATTTTTGTTGTTATGAAACAACTTTTAGTAACCAGAGGTTATTCAAATATGTATTATAATCAAGGACGAATATCCAAATTTTTATTTAGAGATCAATGAAGATATATGAGAATTTAAACGTCGAATAATGTTTGTAAAGCCTGGTTGGATAAATTAATTCATTATTTTTTTGGATGATAATATGTAACTTAAAAAAATGTATTGAAAATAACTGAATAATTCTTGTATAATGAAGTAACGTTTTTGTAATTTTAAAGTCAGAATCTACTGCCTCAGCTTAACGAAAACTAATTGAATATTTGTAAAGACGAATATATAGTATAGTAAAGTGAGGCCTTTTGGTCCAGTTTGGTGCAGTCATGTCCAAGTACTGTTGAACTGAGATATGTATAAATTGTTGCTAGTTGTGCAGTTTAAATAACAGTTTTAAATGTTTAAACGTAATTATTGCTTTTGAAATAATTTTTTTAACATTCCTATTTTGATAAAGATAATTCTGAATGAAGCAATTTTAAAAAGTAACGTGATTTTGTTTTCGTGGCCTTTGTATTTTTTAAATTGTTGTTATTGTTTGCAAGTAACGTATTTGTGTTAAGGCTAAGCAGCAGGTAACTGTAAGGGAACCAACCACACAGATGCAATAATTTAAGGGTCTTGTATTCTAAGGTTAAATGTTCAGTTTTCTCTTTGCTGTTGTTTAAAGGGTGGGTTTCCTTCCTTGTTATCCCCCCTCTACCTTCCTGTGGTATTGACGTGGAGTTCCGTACTGCAGAAGAAGAGTAGAGACATTGTTGAAATTTTTTTGTCTGGAACTTTCGGACCCGAAAGCTAATTATTAAAGACTGTTGTAGTCAGTTGGATGTGCGTATTGGAAGCTGAGCACAGTTAGTCTATGGCCAGTCGCCTGGTTTCCTTTAAGTCCCCTAGTGTCTGGGGTGAAGAGTTGTGTTGGCTGCCAGAAGAAAGGTAGCGAGGGGTGGTAGGGTGCATGGTGGCTGCAAGCTGGGTGGTTTTATCCCGTTCCCTACACCCTCTGCTAAGCCCGTGCTACGAGGAGAAGTGGTGGTCCATGTGGTCCAGACGAAGATGTCGGCACGGGAGTGCAGAAGACACTGCCCGGAATGGACACTTCTCCCTCCGTGAAGAGGCGCCGGAGGTTGAGAGTAGCACAGTAGAGGGTTGCTGATGTTACCTCTCCTGCGAAGAGCGGAGCCAGCCCACGAGGCGGGCGTAGTGACGTGGTCGACGGTCGTCACAGAA
>PNEQ01060612.1:0-27755 GCA_003012365.1 Medauroidea extradentata | reverse complement strand
TGTGTATTAATTTTTGTTGTCGTTGAGTGTCGCCTATGTTTAACTGTTTTTGATAATTAATAATGGTTTTAAGTATTATTGGGTTAATTTGTTCAAGTTAATTTTATTTGATTATTGCAAAAGTTTTGAAGTGGCATCTGTGGGTTGTGACCTTGACAGTGTGACCTGGTGTGAAAGACAAGTTAAAAATTTTGTGCCTGATACTTTTGATGTTCTGCAGGTATAGTCTTGGTGTGAGGTGGCGAGTCTGTGCGTCTTCCCAGAGGAGTGTGCCCGGATGGTTGTGGCTGCAGTCCTGGATGAACCTTGTCGCTTTGTACTCCAGTGTTGGAAGATGGAGCATGTAATGTTGGCTGCGACTCCAAATGTATGTTACCCAGGATGTACCTCAACCGTCGGCAACTTCTGGTGAAGTCGACCCTTGTCTTAGTCCTCACATTTACAATTGTTTTTAGTTGTCTCACGATTTTTAACATTGTTAGGTTAAGTCAAATTTAATATTTGTGACACAACACGATAAGTGAACAGATACGTGAATTATGATAATATTTTAACGTTAGATGCTCAGAATGTCATTAAATTTTGTTAAGAGGTGTTGGTGTTCCAGTGTTAAGGTTCGTTTCGTTTAGAGCTTTTTGTTTTAAATTAGGTATTACAGTTTCTTCTGACCCGCAGGCACCCTGACATTGTAGACATTTGTACACATAAAGTTCTAACACTTGAAAGACAAGCCGCCATTTAAAATTTTTTTTGTAATTCAGGGCTGCTTGTGAGGTCACAAGCAATTGTACGCGGCGAGTAATGTCGCGAAGCTAATTTTTGAGTTTTATGTTCGCAGGCGCGTTGTGCCGAACTTTGTTTAAATTAAATCAACCAGGAAGCGTGGGTCGCCTGTTATAATAAAGTTTCGTCAGAAGCGGGCCAAGGCTGACCAATTGTTGTGACATGCGACCGGGGCTGCAGACCCGGTGCCGTTGTCGTGATAGTTTACAGTTTTGGAAGCGCTTGGCTTAACTCTTGTTGCGAAATTGGTGCGTTACCGGAAAAAAACACTCCGGTGGTGCGTCAATTATAGGCGGGTTTTCGCTGACTGGCAAGGCCGCGTTGTAGGAGGGGCGGTGCTGTGGTAGGGCGTCGGTCTCCTAGGGGCGCGGTCATTATAGTCTGGAACATTGAGAGAGAGAGACCTTCTTCCAGCGAGTCGACGTGCCAGATCGAGCTAAAGTCAGTAAGTCACTGCTTGGTGGGGCTCCTGCTCCACCCAGACCTCTAGATAAGTTTTTAGTAGTAAGACAATAAGGAAAGGCTAATGTAAATCGTAGAATAATTAATGGTTAAGTAGAAGCCTTAAGACGGGAACACCAAGGCCGCGAACCAGTCCACAGACCTTTCGTATGTATCTTAGTATGACAAATTGTGTCCGTTTGCTTAAATTGTAACGTCGAGTTTTGAGTTGAATTTGATTGTTAAAATAATCCAGTAATTCTTTACAAATGTTAAATATTTTATATTTCTGTTTAATGTAACTCACATATTGAAACTAAAGTTCCTATTTATTTGTAATTTCATTTTGATACTTGTATTAAATGTTTCTGTTTTGTATCTAATTTGTTTATTTAGTAGATTGTCCCCCCATAGGTTAATTTGGAGGTCAAGGGAAGCGTCGTGTGGAACAGCTGGTGTTCTAGTTTAAGTAGTAATTAAGTCTTTAAAATTCCCATATGCCTACTTCCTGTACAGGGAGATAGTTAATATCCGTATTCCCAGTCATTGGATAAATTCCTCTCACAGTTTTCTGAGTTCTTTCAGATATTTTATTTAATTGTTGTGAACTTAGTTATTTTTGCCAAGCGAATTGTGCTCTACCCCTGTGTTGTTACATTCCCCCTGTAACTTTCGTGGTATTAACTTTAATTTGCCCCAGAGCTAAAGAAGCTCCCCGACAATATAACTTCAGAAACTCTCACACACAAAGCCATGTGGTCCAACAATTATTGAGTGTTACAACTGGCTAACTTAGCACGGTTAGTAAATTACTTGTTTTCAGAATAATATATTTTCTTAATTACGTTATATGGTGCTAATTTAAAATTAATAATTTATTTTTTTAAATTATTTTCTTATGAACTTGACGACCTGACATGTTATTATATTTGCGAAATCAGACGAACATAATGAAACCAAGTTATTATATCACAAATTATTTTACTGAAACTGAAAGGAATAGTATCTCGCACCTAGCTTTTTGTTAGCCAGATATCAGTTCTAAGATTTTGTGTATAAAGTTGTGAATGTCTTTTAATAATAATAATAATAATAATAATAATAATAATAATAATAATTACCTCTTGTAGTTGGGCTTTCGCCCGGTGACAAGCTCACATGTCTCACTCTCCCTCCAGACTTCGCCTGAACAAAACAACCCTGTCAACCCCCACCACCTGAACAAAACAACCCTGTCAACCCCCACCACCTGAACAAAACAACCCTGTCAACCCCCACCAGCTCCTCTCCAAGCACATTCCACTCCCTCACCGACTTCACTATCATTGACTGCCTACCCATCTCCATCCTCCTCCTCCACACCCTCCGGATCTTAAGACTGTTGTTCCCTCTCCCTCTGTAATCACCCTTGATTAAATGGGAACCCAACATTCCCCATCCTCCTTCTCCCTTCACCTCTCTGAACAACCTAACAAGCCTCGTTTTTCACTATGATTACATTAGAGAAATCCTTGTGCCTAATATTTGACTTGATACATCAGTGTGTGTTATTAACTGTAATTATTTGAGACCTGGAAAATTCGTGCATTCTAATACTTGCTTTTTTAAAACAATTTTAAAATATATTTTATACTGTTTAGCTTATGCTAAGATAAACTTAATTCATATTTTTGATGTTACTAATTTATCATTTAAAACCTTTACTTTAATGACAGTTCTTATTTTTGTTTCATAGAAAATATTAATTTTTAAACACAAAGTCTGTCTTACGAACAACTACAACTAACATTCTCACAAATATTAATACGTAACTATTTGATATGGTTTGTATTTTAATAATAATTTTATTTGCTGCAACAAAATGTCTGTTGTGCCAAAGATAATATTTTTAAAGTGTAGAGGGAATGTTAAACAGTAGCTACTGTACAAAATGAATACAATAATTCATGGATTATTCTTATTTTTAAACGTATTTATGGTAAAACAGATCACTTTATTAGTGGACATGTCTTCAGTTCAACCTCCCATGTCATAATATGAACCAATTTCTATTATGACAATACCGTCCTACATGTGCGAGAATTTTAAGCTCTGCCAGGCAATACTTCAATTCACTAATTTTCCATTTTTCTGATTCTTGTATGGATCAATTTTTAAAAAATGTTCTTTTGTAGACGAAATATACGCACCAGTGCGATCGAGCTGCAGACCACATTATTGGACCACATAACCTGCTTCAAGTCATAATGACCAGAAGACTAATGTAGTCATGGAAACAACCAGTTTACGTAGACTTCGATAAGAAGGTAACATCGACTATCTTAAATTCCCTTATCGTTTCATTGCACAAGGCTGGTTACCAAGTTATAGTCTGCATTGGGGACTGTGGTGGGGGTATTTTAGGCATATGGAAAGAACTTGAAATACCGTATCAGTTAACAAGAAAGCTATTTCAGTCACCCAGTGATGTTAGACTGTTTAATTTATTACTTTCCTGATGTTCCACATTTTCTCAAATTCTTACGGAACTGGCTACTTGACAGCGAGTTCGTATGACCCAATGGCCAAGTTGTAAACAAAACAGCTATCAAGGAAATAATAAATTTAGTGTCCTCTGCAGAGGTGCGTTCCTGTCACAAACATACCTTGCTTCATATTGAATGTGAGAAAACTCAGCGCCAGAAATTTCGTCTCGCAGTTGAACTTCTTTCACACACAATAGCTATTGCCATAAGAAAACACAGCACAGTAGATACCACAAAGATGCCACTTCATTGAATTAAGAAACTCTTGGTTAGATTTAAAACACATACGTACCTATAGGGATCATTCGGGATAAAGTGAGCATTCAAAAAAGGACCTGATTAGTTTCTATTTTCTGCCAGTTTATATTCTTCCGCCAAATGTAAACATAAATATCGCCACATGCTTTTATCTACGTAGGCTTATACAATGTTTACAATTACATTACACTGATGCGTTAATATTATCCATGATATCTACTCATTAAATGAACAGGCGCTGTATATATGCTATATTCAATAGTAATCTTAGTTAAAAATACCTGCCAGTTAAAGTTTTATAACACTGTTGCTGTTACTTATCTCATAAATGCATGTGTAGTATATTAATTTGTAATTCAAAACCACCACTACTAACACAAACGACACACGCAATTCAAGAATTCAAGTTCTGTTCAGCGTACTGTCATGAACGATGACGACACAATTAAAAAAACAATAAATAACGTATGTTCTTAATGTGTGAAACAGAAAAAAAAAGCTACTTATAATTACATATGCTCAGGCTGGCGATCATAAAAGATAACAGATTACTATAGGTGATTTGGAATAAAGTGAGCACTCAAAAAAGGCCTGATTAATTTCCATTTTCTGCCAGTTAATATCTTTCTGATGCACGTAAACATCAACATTGCCACGTGCTATTATTTGCATAGGCTTGTACAGTGTTTACAGTTACATTACACTGCTCCGATAAATTTTAGCTACAATATGTACTCATTAAATATACGGGTGTTGAATATGTGCTATACTCAGTAGTAATCTTAGTTATGAATACCTGTGAGTAAACATCTTATAATACTGGTTTCTCTGCGTCTACTCTAACGATGTTATTACTGTTACGAATCTCGTAAACGCATGCACAGTAAATTCGAATTTTTAAACTAAAACCGCCACTAAAAACACACACGATACACGCAACTCAAGAATTCAAGTTCCGTTCAGCATACTGCCATGAACGATGATGACGCACGTAAACATAAACAATAAACAATGTATTTTCTTAATGTGTGAAACCAGGGGGAAAATGCTGTTTCTATTTCCAGATACTCAGGCTAGCGGTCATAAAACATAACACCATATATTACTAATGAGTTCACATAATATAGCAATGATATTCATAAACAGTCACTTCTAATAATTTTGAATGTGTTTATCAGATACCCATATTCATTACACAATGGACAAACAAACTGAATGATGCAATTCGCTTCCAAGCGAAGTTTGGCGAAGCGGCGGAAACCTAACTCTGATGCCATTTGTCGGTGAAATTTTATACTACCTCTGTGGCGTGAAGCATTAGCGGCATGTGCCAACGATAATTGACTCGGTTGCGTCGCTTTGTGCTGGCGCTAATAAAATAAAATTATACAATCAGTTGGTATGTCAGTAAGAACTTAAATAAATATTTTTAAGTATATTAAATACAGAGAGGTCTTTTGCAATTGATGTTGTTTAACTAATGCTGCATTCAAATAAGAAAATACACGGAATTACATGCAGTTATTCGCTACCAATCATAAAAACAATAATGTAACTGTTGTTCATGTTGACTTATATGCAGTAACGGCTAGTGATTTTTTTCAAAGGTTAAATCTTTACTGCTCACTTTATTCCGAATGACCTATAATGACTTCACATCATTTAGCAATGATATTCATAAACAGTTACTTCTAATACTTTTGAATGTGTTCTTCAGAAACCCACATTTATTACACAACGGACAAACACACTAATAACTCAACTCGCTTTAAAGGCTGCGAAGCGGCGAAAATCTAACTCTGGTGCTACCTGTCGGTGGAATTTTGAACTACCTCTGATGCGCGAGCGTTAGCGGCAATAGGCGTATTTTAGCAGTTGAATTGGTCACAAGCTGTTAGCAAGCGTTTGCCGAAACTGTTTGCATTTACAAGAAATTGCTAAAATGCAATATTCAGTGAATATACGTGGCTACCACCATGGAGTTACGAAATTGTGTATTTGCTATTGCCTTATTAGAAATAGAATTGGACTGTATAATGGAACACTTTTTTACGAATACGTTTATTGGAAAATAGACTGCTTTAACTATTTTTTTTACATATACAACATAATAAATTGCAGAAATAAACTTAATTATGCACCTGCATATAATGGAAAATTAATATTGCATCATTTTATTTTAAAATAACTTAAGTTTTGTCCACATTTCACATAAATACAGTTTGTTTTATTTAGAAATAAAACAGGAAATAAAAGTAAAGGTAAACATCCTGTGAATAAACCCTGTAACCGTCCTCCTGCCTCGGTTGCCAGAAACGTGCAAACACCCTCAGTCTGGTTGCAGCATGTTTCCAAACACCCTTGTAAACAGATGCGCTAAAATGCTCTGTTCACAGGTATCGCTACCAATTCAACCGCTAAAATACGCCTAATGTGTCAACGACAGTTTTGAATTCAGGGAGTGGTTACATCACTTTGTCGTGGTGATAATCAAGTCAAACTACACAGTCAGTAGGTATTTCAATAAGATCATAAATAAATATTTCAAAGTTTATGGTATACAGAGGTTGATTGCATTTGATGTTGTTTCACTAACGCTGTATTCAAATAGAAAATACATGGAACTATTCGCTACCAACCATTCAAACAATAATGTAACTACTGTTAATGTGATTAAATCTTAAGTGTTCACTTTATTCTGAATGACCTATAACAGTTTGTTATCAGGAACACATCCAAGCAAATGTGCCTATGGTTTGAATTTAATGGCCCAAAATGAAATATTGGGTTCACTGCTTAACAGTATTACAGAAATGAGGTGTTCTGAAAAAAAAAAAAAAAATACGCAGCAGATTTTCCAGAAAAGTATTATTGTATCCATAAAGTCAACCAAGGGACTGAATTGTTACCTAAACCAAAAATATCCTGGCATTAAGTACATTCTTACACACAAACTGAACCAAGATTGTCTGGAAAACTTTTTCAGTAAAATCAGGACAAAAGGTGGGCTAAATGATCATCCAACTCCCATTGATACACTGTACATGGTCCGAATGATTATTGTAGGAAAAAGTCCAGGCGTAGTTCAGTCGGGAAAAAATACTTTGGACCAAGAAACCGTACCGGAATAAATATTGTAAGTGATGTTTTGTAAACGGCCAGTATATTTACTGACGCTGAATAACATCGTGAAAATGAAGATACCAACGGTCTTCTGGACACACAACCGCCACCACCTGTTAATGAAACAGCAGCGTCAGAAGAATGCAGGGAAGATGGGTTATGTTATTTAGGTGGCTGGGTTGCAAAAAAATTTATGTATCAGTTTGTAGATTTAGGAGACTGCAGCCAGAAAACTATGGCAACAAATGTGTCATTATGGATAACACATTTATCATATGGTGGTTTAGTGGAACCTTAATGACCAATGGGATATTGTTCTGGGGAAACTCAACAGATGCAAACAAAATCTTCTTACTACAAAAGAAAGTAATTAGAATAATTTGTAATAAAAGGGCCAGAGATTCATGTTGAAATCTATTCAAAAAGGAGATAATATTAACTTTGGATGGTGAATTTATCTATAAAACTCTAACAAACGTAGTAAATAATATAGACAGATCTGATACAAATAAAAATGTTCATA
This sequence comes from Medauroidea extradentata, assembly GCA_003012365.1. Classification (NCBI taxonomy): domain Eukaryota; kingdom Metazoa; phylum Arthropoda; class Insecta; order Phasmatodea; family Phasmatidae; genus Medauroidea; species Medauroidea extradentata. The sequence continues at coordinate 20,102 of PNEQ01060612.1, read as the reverse complement.
ACTATTTCATTAGAACCAATAGAGACCTGCATATTCCAACAGCCACATTATCAGTCTTACAAAAGTGTCCACATGCACTATCCATAAATAATTTTAACTCATTATTATAAAAATATAAAAATCTATGTCACATATAAGAAAGCATTTACTTATGAAATTAAACTTCTTCAAGCTAAACCACTATATTCTTTAGGTGAATTCTTTTCAAAATTCTTTGTAAGTAGCCTATAAAATTTATTTAATGTAGGCCTACAGGCGATGATAAATTTTTACCTGTACAAGTGATTTTAAAGCTGTTTTGTTAATTATTTAGCTATTACCAAATAATAAGTACGTGTGTGTTGGAAGAAAAAAAAGGTAAAGTGATTATATTAGCAGGCAGCCATGGTAGTAGACTTGCTGGTAACTTGTGTGAAAAAATGAATGATAGGGAGGTTATAGGCCTAGTCAAACCTGGAGCTAGCTTGGAGTATGTTGTAAAAGGTAATGAAGTTGAATGTGAAAATTTAAATTCATATGATGTAGTACAGTAGTTATAGTAGGTGGTAACAATGATGTGTATCAAAATAAAAGTAACATAATGTTAAAAACACTCAAAAGAAAGTTAGCTACATTAACACATACAAATGTAGTAGTTGTTGGTCTCCCAGTGAAGCATGATTTAGTGGAGTGGTCATGTGTGAATGAGGAGTTAAAGGCAACAAATGCTAAATTAACCAGATTGGTCAAACATTTCAGCAATGTTAGTATTACTGCCACAGAATTGGATAGGAGCATGTTCATGAGGCATGAAATGCACCTTAATAACTCAGGAAAAAGGTTGCTGAGTGATAAAATTGCAGGTTGTATTCACAAAACTGTAAAATGAAAAGACTGCATTGCCTAGGGTATTGCACACAATATGAACAGGGAAACTAATACAGATGGCCAATTCTGGTAAAGAAGCTTGGCCTGAGGTTAACAATTTGCCAGGTATGGTTGTTACCAAACAACGTAGTAGTAGCATCACAGACATGTTCCTATCCAAAACCAAAACCAAGATTTCAGTAGTACTGAGGACTGGCTGTTAAATAAAAAAACTAAAAATACCAAAGAGATAAAGGTACATTCTCCACCAAATGTATGTAAACTTAATAACCTTGATCCGACTCTACATATAAGTAGCAATAAGAAAAAATTGTTTGAAAATAAAACTTCATATACTCATAAAGAAGAATTCAGTGTACACCAAAATATTAGAGGATTATATAATAAAGATCCTCAAATTGCAGCCAACCTCAAATATTTAGTGAAATTTAAAAAAGTAATAGTATTGCACTGTGTTTCACTGAGCACCACCTCAGAAATTTAGTAATTAAGAAATTCCACATCGAAGGCTACAAACACTGTACCTCATATTGTAGGAGTATCAATAAGATGGGAGTAGTAAGCATTTTTAATTGAAAGTAGTGTTAATTGTAATAACATCAATATAGCTGCTGTTTGTAAAGAAAAGCACTTTGAATTTTGTGCATGCAGCTTTAAATTAGAAGCTCAAAAATATGTTGTTATTGGAGTCTACAGTTCTCCTACTGGAAATGTAAACAGCTTTATTATAAGTTTGGAAAAAATGTTAATGCAAAATTATACACATGGTGATATTATTATATTATGCGGAGATTTCAATATTAATTTTCTAGTAGATAGCAAAGGAAAATCAGAACTAATTAATATGTATAACACATTCAATTTAAAGCCAAAAATAACTTTTCCCACTAAAATAACAAGTAAACCTCGTCAACAATCGACAATATATATTCATTAGTCAAAATCTTATACAAACTGTCAGTGTATATGCTCCTATAAATGGATTATCAGACCACGATGGACAAATAATGTCACTGCCCTATACAAAGTATAACAAACCCCCGATTAATAACATAAAAAAGAAAGTCAGACAAATGTCTGACACCAAATTACACAATTTCAGACAAGGTCTAAATGTACACAACTGGGATATTCTGTCCCAAGAACACACTGCAAACTCTAAGTTTAACATGTTCCATTCCACATTTATCTGGTTACATGAGGAGAATTTTTCAATTAATTACACAAACATTAAAAGTAGGGAAAAAATGTCCTGGTGTACGTTAGGGATTAAAACTTCATGCAAAAGAAAAAAAGAACTTTATAAAAAATATAGAGTAAGTTCCAACCTAACTTTCATAAATTACTACAAAAAAAATACTGTAAACAATTACAAAAAGTTATCAATAGAGCTAAATGCATGGAAATTGAAAATGAATTGCAGAGATCGAATAATATTTCAAAGACAACATGGAATATTATCAATAAAGAATCTTGTAAAGAAACTCGACAAAATTATAAAGAAATTACGTTGAAAATAAATAATCAGGCTGCAAACAACCCAAATGAACTAGCAGATGTATTTAATAAGTATCTTGTTTCAATTGTTGACAATATAATAGATGTTGCCCAAGAGACAAACACTGCTGAATATGAGAACAGGAACTGTCCAAAAACTCATGTGGATATGATGGCATTAAAACTGTTATCTTAAAAAAATCACCATACAGATAAGTAACGTCTGTAATAGAATGTTGGAAACTGGTGAGTTTCCAGAAAGGCTGAAAGCAGCAATAGTCAAACCAATATTCAAAAAGAGGATAAGAGATAAGATAGAAAATTACAGGCCCATATGACTTCTTTCAATTTGTTGCTAAGGTATTTGAAAAGGTAATCTATGTATGATTGATTAAACATTTAGAAACTTATAATATAATCTCATCATCACAGTTTGGTTCCAGGAAAGACTTATCAACTACAAATGCTATATATGAGCTAACAACTAGTATATTACACTCTTTAAATAACAAAGAAAAGAACAGACATTGGGCATTTTCTGTGACTTAATAAAAGTGTTCGATTGTATAAATCATGATACCTTTATTAAAAAGTTGGCTTCATAGGGAGTAAATGGCAAGTTGAATGTCTTGATTAAATCATACCTAACCAATAGAACTCAAAAAGTTGAAGTATCAAACAATCCGACAAATAGCTGCATTTCAAACCCTAGATACATTAAACTGTTGCAGTTATGTAAGGTTGTTGGGTTGGCCAAGGTGAGTAAACATAGCGCAATGCACTGTGGGCGGGGGAGTGGCATTGTGGGCAGAGCGAGCGAGAGGTTGTGATGTAAGTTGATGTAAACAGGCGAAGAAGTATTAAAAGAGTTGTGAGACAATCTGTATCGGTGATATTTATTTACAATGAACTTACCTGAACATGGCGCAGTCGGTAGGATGCAGTTTGCGGTTATATTCCGATCGTCAAGAAAATATAGAGGCTAACAAACAGAAGTCAGTCATATCGTGTGAGTGGAAGGGTCCTGTTTTTCGGGAAGACTGCAGATAAACAGGAGTCAAGTAGCCATTTCGTGTGAGTGAAAGTACATCCTTTTACTTGTCATTATAAAGTATAGATGCAGTGATTTAACGTTCGGTATGGCAGCTTCAACAACCCTTAACCTTCCTCCAAAGCTTAGTTTAGAAGGTAACATCCATGAGAACTGGGTCAGATTCAAGCGGCATTTCCTAGTGTACATTGGCGCCAGCGGCAAAGATCCTGATGTTCCAGCCGAGGCAACTGAAGAAGAAAAAAATAAAATCTCCAGAATGAAGGCAAGAACACTGCTAAATGTAGCGGGTGAAGATGCCATTGACCTGGCAGTTACATTCGGGCTTATAGACGAGGAGATGGACGATTATGACCAGCTCATGAAGGCTTTTGACAACTATGCGGCTCCGAAAAGGAATGAAACATACGAGCGTTACGTTTTTAACCAGTGTAGCCAACAGGAAGGGGAGACGTTTGATAATTTCCTGACCGAATCAAAAAAATTAATTAAGAGCTGCGGGTATGGAGACCAGGAAGAAAGCATCCGAAGGGACAGAATAGTTATTGGCATCAGAGATAATAAGCTTCGTGAAGCCCTTCTCCGATTGGAAGACCTGAAGCTGGACCAAGCTATAAAGGAATGTCGGGCAGCAGAAAGAAGCAAACAGTATAACAGAAAATTTCAAAAAAAGGAAGATAAATCAGTAACAGTGGATGCAGTGTGGGCAGGCACAAAAGGGAAACCTAGCTCAAAAGGGCATTGGAAAAGTACTGACAAAATTGGTGAGAGCTCGAGCGGAACGTACTCCACAAAATACGGCCAATCATCAAATGATACCAGTAAGGCCCAGGCACTGAAAGTATGTGGAAAGTGCGGCCGCACATACAAGTATGGGCTGTGCCCAGCCTTTGGTAAGAACTGCCTAAGCTGTCAAGGAAAAGGACACTTCTCCAAAGTGTGCCCTAAAAATAAGTATGAATCACACGTAAAGAATCTAAATGAAGATGTTGGTGACAGTGACATAGATGATTCTTTTTACTGCGACCACATTGAAGTGAACACTATATGTAGTGCAGTTCGCAAGGAGTGAAAACAAACGGTCAGTGTCAATGGGCATGAAGTAGTGTTCAAGCTGGACACAGGGCCTGAAGTGAACATCCTTCCTTTCGAAACTTTCAAGATCATCAGAGGGGAAGAAATGATGAAGAGAACCAGTGCAACTATTGTAGCTTATGGGGGAACTAAACTAAATGCTGTAGGGACTGTAAGCTTTAACTGCAGGTTAAGTGACAAGGAAAATCATTTCAAACTTGAGTTTGTTGTGCTCAAGACAAACGCCTGTCCTATCATAGGAATTGAAGCATGTATTCAGTTAGGGTTGATTCAGCGCCTAGACAGCGTAACACAAAAACTTAGTGACTCGAGTGCCAAGGAAGCTTCTGTAAGTGGTAACAAAGACATCTTTCAGGGACTAGGTAAATATCCTGAACAGTGCACTATTGTCACAGAGCCTAACTTTGAACAGGTAAGAAGGCCAGCAATGTGAAAGCTTAGAATAATTAATGAAAGGCTGAAGCCTACCCTCGATCAGCTAACTGCTCAAAATGTTATACAACCAGTTGATCAGGTAACTCCTGAATGTTTTGTGAGCAATCTAGTAGTTGTGGAAAAACCAAATGGAAGGCTGCGTTTATGTTTAGATCCTACAGACCTCAACAAAGTTATCAAGTGAAAACCATACCCCATACCCACATTAAGTGACATAGTGATAAACTTTGTGGGAAAAACTATTACACAGTGTTTGACATTAAAGGTGGCTTTTATCACTTTCAGCTGGATGAACCATCAAGTCATAAGTGTTGCTTTTCAACCCCATTTGGAGTGTACAGATTCCTGCGCCTTCCATTTGGCGTTTCTAATTCTCCAGAGAACTTAAAAAAAAAAAAAGATTCTATATTTGGTAAACTGCCCATATTTTGACGACATAGTCACTTTTGGTAACACAGAGCAGGAACATGATGAGGCAGAATACAAACAGAGTAGTGTGAAATACGTAGGACAAGTGTTTTCAGCAGCAGGGAAACAAGCTGACCCAGATAGAGTGAGAGCACTGTTGGATGTAGCACAGCCCAAAAATAGGGAGGAACTCTCAAGGGTAATGGGTATGTTTAGTTACGTAAGAGAGTACGTACCAGGTTTTGCCTCTGTAGCAGCCCCTCTCAGACAGCTGCAGAAGTTAAACACAGAATGGAACTGGCTTGACATACACACCCAGTCATTCCACAAACTAAAATCCAAAATTGCAACAGCGACAACACTTACCAAATTTGACCCAACCCTACCAGTCACCATTCAGGCTGATGCATCTAAAACAGGCATAGGATGCTGCCTAATACAGAATAACCAACCTATTGCATTTACTTCTCGCAGCCTAACCAGCAGTGAATGTAACTATGCTCAAATTTAAAAGGAATTGTTGGCAGTTGAATGGTCGCTAAAAAAATTCCACAACATAGTGTATGGCTACCCAGTCCGGGTTTTGTCTGATCACAAATCGCTCGTCCCACTTATGCAGAAGGAAATACATAAGATCGGTTCTACTAGCCTCAAAAGGCTACAGCTCAAGTTGTACAAATATGACGTGACACTAGAATATAGGCCAGGAAAAGAAATGTATGTTGCAGACCTGTTATCTAGAGCTTACATAACAGATCCAGTAGCAGAGGATCCCAGTATATTAGAAATGGTACATGCCTTGCAGTGTTTACCCTTTAGTATTAAAGCCAAAGAGGAATTAGAATTAGCAACTCAGAGGGATCCAGCCTTACGGACCATTGCTAATTATTATCATCAGGGGTGGCCAAAACATGTATCTCAGGTAGGAGACACTGTGCAAGCGTATTGGAAACACAGAAATAACCTGTTTGTCGAGAATGGCATCATATTACTAAATTATGATAAGTCCGATAGTGTTAGGGTGGTTATTCCAATTGCGTTACGAGGAAAAATGCTTAAGCTATTGCACGAGGGGCACTGTGACAGAGACAAATGTAGAGCCAAAGCTAAACGAGCATTGTACTGGCCAGCGATTAACGATCACACTGATCAGTACATTCATAGGTGTAAGGTATGCGAGAGAACTCAACCGGCCAAACAGAAGGAGAGTCTTTGTAACAAACCTCCCCCTCAACTATGATGGGAGCAGATCTCGACTGATATCTTTGAAAATGGTGGTAGGAATTACTTGGTAATGGTTGACCATTTCTCTCACTGGCTCGAAATCATCCCCAAGAAAGATAAAAGTGCACAGTCTGTTATTGAGGCATTTAAAGGGGTATGTTCCAGTCATGGAGATCCTCGGGTTGTTTATTCAGATAACGTTCCCCTTAAACTCATTCCAGTTCAGGCAATATTTGGATAGTACTCACTGTTCGTTAATGGCAATCAAGTCCAAGGTACCCACGAAGTAATGACCAAGCTGAAAAGACTGTCAGCATTGCCAAGTCACTGCTCACTAAAAGCCAACTGGCATCCAGCGTCTGGAGAGAAGCACTCATGGAATACAGAAACACCCCAATAGTATCACTGCAGGCCTCCCCTGCTCAACTGCTAATGAGTAGAATTTTATGAACAAAGCTACCTGCAACCAGCTGGAGCTTAGAACCCAAGGTCCAGGCTGGTGTTAGAGACAAACTCTGGAAGGACAAGGAAAGAATGACGAGGTGGTACAATAAAACCGCTACCAGTAGGGAAGATAGTTTTTGTCCCGGTGATAGTGTAATCATTAGCACAGGCGAAGGGACACCGTGGACCAAAGGCAGGATTATTAGGAAGCATAACTCTCCCCGCTCATATATTGTCTTGACTAGTGGGGGCCATGTTGTTAGGCGTACAACGAAACACATTCGTCATTCACACACTGATCTTTCACGAGAAACAGATGGGCCATACTACCTGAGTAAGCAGTATGGTTATAGTGGTAACTCAGATAGTACTAGTGCAAGTGTAGAGATAACAGTGAAGGTAATCATGTGGCCACTGAACAGGGCCTTAGGCCTACACAAGAAAGTGATCTGTCAGATGTAGAGGATTCATTCCATGGGTTTCCTCAAGAAGAGGAGGTAACCAGAGTCAGAGTCGCTGAGAAGGTAACTATGAGTGATAGGGGAGCAAAAGTCACCAGGAGTGGCAGGGTAAGCAAACATCCTCAGCGCTTTGTGGAAATATTGTAAAACTAATTAAAGGGAAAGGTGTTGCAGTTATGTAAGGTTGTTGGGTTGGCCAAGGTGAGTAAACATAGCGCAATGCACTGTGGGCGGGGGAGTGGCATTGTGGGCAGAGCGAGCGAGAGGTTGCGATGTAAGTTGATGTAAAGAGGCTAAGAAGTATTAAAAGAGTTATGAGACAATCTGTATCGGTGATATTTAATTACAATGAACTTACCTGAACAAAACACTGTGTCCCTCAAGGCTCTATATTGGGGCCAATACTTTTCTTAATCTACATAAATGACCTACCATCTTATCTTGGCCCAACTATCAATACGGTTTTATTTGCTGATGACACTAGCTTATTGCTTAAAACCAAATCACAAAAAGAAATTGAGGAATTAAGTGGTAAAGTAACTACAAAGCTATTAGAATGGTTTTCAATGAATAAACTGGTATTTAACATTGAGAAAACAAACTCTACACAATTCATTACAAAGAATAAGATTGTTACTGAATTAAGTGTAAAATTCAATGACATTCAAATTCAAAATGTATCCACAACTAAATTCCTAGGGTTACATATAGAACAGGAAGTGAAATGGAAAGAACATGCAACACAATTGGTTAAAAGACTGAGTGCAGCATGTTTTGCTCTAACGTATTTATCGCAGATTGTGAGAAAATGTACATTAATAATAGTTTACTTTTCATATTTCCATTCATTAATGACTTATGGAGTGTTGTTCTGGGGAACGTCTACAGACTCTAAAAAAATATTTATCCTCCAAAAAAAGAGCTATTAGAATAATCTGCAAAAAAAATGTTAAAGATTCATGCAGAGAGCTATTTAAAGAACACGGCATATTAACACTTTCTTGCCAGTATATATATGAAGGAATTTCTTTTGCAACACACAATATGAGCATCTTCAATAAAAATCTTAATGTACACAGCCACAATACTAGGTCCAGTAAAAACTTACACAAACCAGGAGTTTCGCTCATATTATTTCAAAAAAGCGCCTTTTCCAACATAGCAAAGCGTTATAATTCTTTGTCCCAAAGTTATAAAAACTTGAGAAATAGCAATAAAAACTCATTTATGAGTAAACTGAAGATGAATATCTGAGTATTTAGAATTCTGTAAATCTCCCTCATCCATTTGGTATTAATGCAAATAGCAGGGATGGAAACTTGTCGAAAGGTAAAAAATACTGACTTTACAGACTATTTAAACATAAATACTAACCAAAAACTTACTAAAATACTGACGAAAACTGACTAACAACAAATAGTGTTAAAAAGTAAGATGTAATTTTACGTATTGTTTAAATCTATCTGGCCTCCACCATCCCCATGGCCAGCCATCTCTCACCTTACTAAATAATCTTAACAAAAATTTATTTAAAAACATTACACGGTAAAACAATAATACCTATTATTAACGATATACTAATGCTTAACAAAGAAAACATAACAAACAACATCAAAGACTTCACATCATCAAAGACGAGATCACAAGTTATATGGACAGAAAGTTTTCAATATTAAAAAAAACAGGTACTACTATGAATAGACAAGATATTTCAGAAGATTAATGTTAAAAAGAATGTACAGTATTACACCAGAAAAAAAAAACTCAATCAGTTTTTTGTGTCTTCATAAAAAATGAAGTTATTAATGATGATTTCCTTTTCTCTACTTTTGTTTGCATTACGTCTACATGTTTTTTTTTTTTCTTGTATTCTTCTTGATGAGCTTTTTCGACTCTTTCAAGCATGAGCTGAGTGTGTTCAATGCCACCATGTCATTCTTCTCAGTAGCCTCCTTCACACGCTTGGCTGCATCACTTAGCAGTGATCTGGCCCCATATTTTTTCCTTTTCTTCATTTCGTAGTTTCTGTAAAGCGACTTCATTCTCTTTAATATGTTCCCCTTCACTTTGCATCTTCTTTATTTGCTCTAATTCAGCCACCTTTTCTTTTTCCATCTTATCTTTATCCTTCTCTTCTTTTTCTTTGATCAGCTGCTGTTCTTCACAATACAGTTTATAATGGACATGTGCTTTTCTTGCAAATTCTATTAGGTCCTGGCTAATACATTTTGAATTTTGTCATCATATAAATGATGCAATGTATCTTTGACCAGCAGGTGAGCACTCAGGGTTCTCTCCGACATGTTAGCTCTGTCGGCTGTCAAGATACGACATGATTTTGAAAATCTCCTTTGCACATCTGCACTTCCATGTGATAAGGATAATGCTGCTTTCACTACTGTGGCAACAAGTGGGTACTTAATATCTCCTAACGGTTTTGTCATTTTGAAGAACTGATTCCAGTATGTGTCTATGTGACAAGAGCTGCTCACAGTTTTGTCCGCTTAAATGTTTCAACTCATCTGTGAGGATATCTATTGGAAGTGCTTTGGCAACCTTCACAATATCTTTGTGAGCTCCAACTTTAACCCGCTGTACCGGATCTAAACATCGCAGATATTTTAGAAGACACTTGTCCATTGATTACTTCTGTAAAATGTGTTTGCATCTTGCTACAAAATTATTCCTTGCTTGTGTCAAAAAAGAAGCCTATATATTTCGTTAAATTTTTTCAGTTATTCACATAGGGATTCTTCACAATCATATAATGCCAGTTAAGGGCATATAATACTCACTACTAAATGCCTCAAAGTGACATGGGAGCCGTACTTTGACAAATACGGTTCATTAGAGTTTTTACCAATGTTTTTAGTTCATAGTGTAACACATGCACCATAGGGTCTTCTCTATGAAACACCCCAGTAAATTTAGTGAACAGACAAGCACTAAGGCAACAAAACATAACCTCTGCTTTCATGGTGTTGTCCTTTAGAAGACTGAGGATATTTATAAATTTAGAAGAATTCATCAAAGCAGTACGATTTTTAGGAACAAAAGTATCACATTTTCTATCTCTAGTCAATGCTCTCAGTATAACAAAGGTAGGAAATATAAAACCGTATGAGGCGGTGTGCTAAAGTATCCTTTAAAAACTTGTCGAGGCCTGATTTTCGATGAATAACGCACAACAAAATTTACACCAAAATTTTTAAATAAATACTGCTCCATTCCACTTCAGCTATAATAAAAATAATAAATTAAGGCTCTCAGGCATACAGGATAATTCAAAATATTTATTTTATGATTCATCACTGATCCTATACTTAAATAGCTAAACAGTTAGGAATAAAATAATTACCTGGGAAATGAGTCGAAACACATCACTAGGTGGTTCCAAACTGAAAAAATACTGACATAACTGACCAGTTTTCAAAAAACTGACAAATTACTGACAATGGAGAAAAAACTGACTTTTACTGACTTTACTGACCATTTTCCATCCCTGAAATAGGCGTAATAAGTAAATCAGTAACTTAAAGAAAGAACTGATGTGAAATATATGTTTTTTTGTTTAAAAAATCCTGCATATTAATGTTATGGCATTTTGTAATGTTGATTGCATATTGCATTATTTTTATATTGCCTGTCCATATGTGTGTGTATTGTTTAATTGTATTATGTAAGATTGATGACGTCCTCCATATCTCAGCCTTTCAAGGCACTGTTAGAGATTTACGGAGTGAATTGTTGTTGTACCAGGCCACAGGCCAGGTGGAGTTGCGCCTGGTCGCGGCAGGTGTTCGCAGAGTGTGTCAGTGGCAGATGTGCGCTAGTCGGTAATGGCAGATGTGTGGTACTTGAGTGTGTGTGGCGGATCAGTGACGGCGGCAGAGCGTGTGTGAACTTGACACCGACGTGCGACACCTGCCATCCCGGCCGCCGCACGGCCATCTGTCAGTGCAGGACACATGGCTTTGCCGCTCCCTCCCTCTACCAGCGCATGAAGAAGGCAGTCTGGAAGCAGTGGCCGTGACGGACGGAACGAGAGAGACATGGTGCGCTTCGGGACTCTGATTCGTCCAGCGAAAATTACGTAATGAGCCTGTGCAACTATCCAGCCTAATGTTCTACTTTGTTTTGCTATTTGGGACTGGCTCGCTTAAGGCCCTAGGGTATGGGGTGTGGACCACCCCATAAGTGTCCATTTAAGGCGTCGTTTTCTCCAGGTCCTCCCTGCTTTCCCTGATACGCAGCTGTTTCGACTCGCCAGGTGAGAGAGGGGCACGCCGCCGGCACGAACAGACCATGACCCATCGAGCCTCGTGTTCCCAGCTACACGCTTAACAGGGTGGCGGCCAGAGCATTCCAACGCAGCTCCGTTCCTACCTCACTCTCACCGGACACAGCATCAGAATAAAAATAAATAAATAAAAGATATTTTTTTCCCTGTTAATAACTGTGTCATTTCATAATATTGTGTAGGCCTACCTTATAAGCTCGTTGGTTGGACTACTCCTTTGTGAACTTGTATGTCAATTCTTGCTAACTTGTGATTATTTACATGTGTGAATTGCTCCATGTCTTAAGTTGTTTTCTCAGAAACATGTAAAGGACTTCCGGAGTGCATAAATAAATAAAATAAAATAATAAAATAACTGCAGGTAAAGAAAATTATTATTATTGTAACATTGTGGAATTTGTTAAGTTTCACAGCTCAATATTTGAGATCGCAGATGTGGATTTTTCTGAAATAATAACTAATGTTAAATGTCACATTTTGGGACTGTGTAAGCAACTACTGTGGTCACTAAAACTTTCTTTCACACCCCTTCTCAACCTCTCTCCAACACTAAGTCTATTAGCTACTATTTAACGATTGTGTGTGTATATTTCAATGATATTTATAAAACAATTTTGTATTTTAACACTGTCTATCAGGCTAATACTAGTCGAAGGCAAGGAATAAGTTAAGTGAATGATTAGCTATGGGAGTAGTAGTAATTAAACACCCAACTTCTTTACCCTCCTGTGGTATTCATTAGCACAATCATGCAAGAACACATGTGCATAGTACAATTTGTTTTAATAAACTATATCTTAACAATGAACGACCTAAATGATTCTCTCATAGAAAACAAACAACTTAAAACTGCATGCAGACGTCTTAATTCAGGAAAATAATTAATTTTTGGGAACTCACATATGTAATAAACACCGTAGCGAGGATATCTTAACTCCCTGCAGAGAAGTGTCACATTTTCTTTTGTCGGTCGGATGAAAGTTATGCACTTCAAATGTCTCATTGGCTCTTGCTGACCTCCTGAGTCTATACGCTCAAATAAATAAACCTCTTTTTGTAGTATTTCTGACTGGCCATACACCATACTCACAATGCTTGTCTGGATAAAGCACAGAAAAACAAAACACACATTAACACCAAAACTACACTATGAATCAGGTTAAATCATGGTTCCGTATGTTGTTTTAATCAAGAAACATCAAATTATAACTGGACTGGTGAAATGTAATTTTTTAAAACACAGCTCATTTCACCAAATTGACCCCAAAAATTACATATTTGATGAGATATAGTTACCCACACAGGGTCAAAGTACCTTATTAAATAAGCACCAATGCAACATGGACAGCCCACGAAGAACAGTTAAGATTACGGATGTTAATTACATTACTGCTGATTACACATTAAAAATTAAAATTAAAAAGTATCGACGTATGATTTTTGTTCCAAACTGAAGGCGAAATGAGCTTAAAAGTATTGAGGGATGACTTTTGTTCCAGCCTGGAGGCAAAAAGGGCTGGAACGTCAAATCAAGAAATAGCAGCTACTAAAAAATGGAAGAGCACTATAGGAAAATTGTTATTACAGTAAGATACTGCACACTACTAGAAACCTGGGGCAAAACAGATTTACTATAGTGAAAAAAATATTGTAATATAATATGTTTTAACACTCGTAATTGAATTTTCATTTACAGTGATATAGGCAGTTCGGAATAAAGTGAGCACTCGAAAAAGCCCTGCTAAAGATCTATTTTCAGACGATTCGTATGTTTCCACGCGTAACGGCAAACGACAGGGAATATCTAACTTCTCTGGACATGTCACTTGATGTATGTGCAAGTAAGATAAATTGTGCAGTCAGTAGGAATCTATATAGTTTGATAAAAAGAAGTTTATAAATTATATCAGATTCAATTATGACAATTTTGATTGACTTTGTTTCAGTATTTTTGTACTTAAATAAGAAAATACGCGGAACTATATTGCGTAACTTCGCTGCCAACCATGCAAGCAGTAATGCATCTTCATTTAACGTTGAATTATACACATTAACTACTAGTGATATTTTTCAAAGGTTAAATTTTTAGTGCTCACTTTATCCCGAACGACCTATATTAATCTGTTTAAACGTTTGTAATGGGTCTGAGGTCAGTTGGCAGAGGTGGTGAATCAAATATTTGTCTGAGATTATGGCATTCGGAGAGACTACAATTTGTTTAGTAATGAGACTGTAAATAAACACTAACTAAATAGACGAATTAAGGTTAGGGTAAACATCTATAATGAGTAGACGACTGGAATAAATCTCACAGTCGTTTTATCCATTAGAAGAACTTTCATTCCTGGACCACTTTCTTCAGTCATTTTTGTTATGTACATTTTAACAGCTGCCACAACGTTCATTATTTACAGACTATTAAATTAAGGCCAGCAATAAACAGCTACGCGAAAAAATTAACTTCAAATTGTAAACAAACACAACCCACTGCACACCTGTGCCGAAAAACAGCACACAATCCAACATAAATGACAAGCAGTATAGCCAACAATTGAATACGGTCATAGCTGTAGTATTACATTTTTATTACTTTATTATTTATTTTTTATATTAATAGACATCTTCAAATAGCTTAAATGTTATGTCATAAATATAAGTTCTTTTAGCCGACAGCATGCTTAATGTTCCTTTATCGTGGATATTGTAAATTGTAATTTACGTTACCGACACCCATGACAGACACCAACGTATGCGAGGGATGGTGATGTGGCAGTGTTTTGTTGGCATGTTAAAGTTTATGGTTATTTGTATTTAACGTGTTAGTTTTGTGCAAGGAATATATGCAGTGAACATGTTGACAAAATTTGAAACAAAATCTGCTCGGGTGAAGGGATTATCTTTTCACCCTAAACGCCCGTGGGTATTGGCGAGTTTACACAATGGTGTAATCCAGCTATGGGACTATCGTATGTGTACGTTATTGGACAAGTTTGATGAGCATGACGGCCCCGTTCGTGGAATCTGTTTCCACAGTCAACAGCCGCTGTTCGTATCGGGAGGTGATGATTACAAGATCAAAGTATGGAATTACAAGCAGCGGCGATGCATCTTCACTCTCCTGGGCCACTTGGACTACATTCGCACGACCATGTTCCATCACGAGTATCCATGGATTTTGAGTGCGTCCGACGACCAGACGATCCGCATTTGGAACTGGCAGAGCAGGGCGTGCATCTGCGTACTCACCGGCCACAACCACTACGTGATGTGCGCGCAGTTTCACCCAACAGACGACATCGTGGTGTCTGCGTCGCTGGACCAGACGGTTCGCGTGTGGGACATCTCGGGCCTGCGGAAGAAGAACGTCGCGCCCGGGCCAGGCGGATTGGACGATCACTTAAAGAACCCGGGCGCTACAGATCTGTTTGGCCAAGCAGACGCAGTTGTAAAGCACGTCCTGGAAGGACATGACCGAGGCGTCAATTGGGCCTGCTTTCATCCCACACTACCTCTGATCGTGTCAGGTGCGGACGACAGGCAGATCAAACTGTGGAGGATGAATGAGGCAAAGGCCTGGGAAGTGGACACCTGCCGTGGTCACTACAACAATGTTTCCTGTGTTCTCTTCCACCCTCGTCAAGAGTTAATTCTGTCCGACTCAGAGGACAAAAGTATCAGGGTGTGGGACATGACCAAGCGCACATGTCTTCACACGTTCAGACGTGAACATGAGCGGTTCTGGGTTCTAGCAGCACATCCATCACTGAATCTGTTTGCTGCTGGACATGATTCAGGTATGATCATTTTCAAATTAGAAAGAGAGCGTCCTGCATATTCTGTTCATGGTAACTTGCTCTTCTATGTTAAAGACCGCTTTCTTAGAAAGCTCGATTTGACGACGTCAAAAGATACTGCAGTGATGCAGCTTCGTGGGGGAAGCCGTAGCCCCGTATACAGCATGTCGTACAATCCGGCAGAAAATGCTGTTCTTTTATGCACACGTACAGGAAATGTGGAGAACAGTTCATATGACTTGTATGCAATCCCAAAGGACTCTGATAGTCAAAATCCCGACTCGCCTGAGAGTAAGAGATCTTCAGGAATCACTGCAATTTGGGTGGCAAGAAATAGGTTTGCAGTTCTTGACCGGACACATTCGCTAGTCATTAAGAATTTGAAGAATGAGGTTACAAAGAAAGTCCAAACTCCAAGTTGTGATGAGATATTCTACGCAGGCACAGGAATGTTACTTCTACGTGATGCTGATGGTGTGACATTGTTCGATGTACAACAGAAGAGAACGTTAGCACAAGTGAAGATAGCAAAATGCCGTTACGTCGTTTGGTCTTCGGATATGTCGCATGTTGCACTTCTAGCCAAACACACTGTTAATATTTGCAACCGTCGTTTGGACTCACTTTGTTCCATTCACGAAAATACACGTGTAAAGTCTGGCACTTGGGATGACAGTGGTGTGTTCATTTATACCACCAGCAATCACATCAAATATGCAATTTCAAATGGTGATCACGGCATTATCCGCACTTTAGACCTGCCAATTTACGTGACTCGTATAAAGTCTAACCAAGTATTTTGCCTGGATCGTGAATGCAAGCCTCGTATCCTCAACATTGATCCCACTGAATACAAGTTCAAACTAGCTCTTATAAACCGCAAGTACGAAGAAGTATTGCAGATGGTGCGCAATGCTAGACTAGTGGGCCAGTCAATCATTGCCTACTTACAACAGAAGGGATACCCAGAAGTTGCATTGCACTTTGTGAAGGATGAGAAGACTAGGTTTGGATTAGCTCTGGAGTGTGGCAACATTGATGTAGCGCTGGATGCAGCTCGAGCACTGGATGACAAACTGTGCTGGGAGAGACTTGGCCAGGCTGCACTCATGCAGGGAAACCACCAAGTGGTAGAAATGTGCTACCAGCGAACCAAGAACTTTGATAAACTCTCCTTTCTTTACCTCATCACAGGAAACTTGGACAAACTGCGTAAAATGATAAAGATTGCAGAGATACGCAAAGATGTTTCAGGGCAATATCAGGGAGCTCTTCTCTTGGGAAATGTGGCAGAGAGAGTAAAAATCCTGAAAAATTGCAACCAGAATTCCTTGGCATACTTGACAGCTGCAACACATGGGCTTGTTGACGAAGCTGAGGCACTGAAGAGTCAGTTTGATCCAGAGAAGGACTGCCTCCCTGAAGTTAACCCTAACGCAGTTTTCCTAAAACCACCTGTGCCTATCCGCCAAGCAGAAAGTAACTGGCCTCTTCTGACTGTATCTAAAGGTTTCTTCGAAGGTGCAATGGCAGCCCGGGGTAAAGGACCAGTGAGCTCCGTGTTAGCAGCAGATGTTACCGAGGATACAAGTGCTGAAGGGTGGGGTGCGGATGCTGAGCTTGGCTTGGAAGATGATGGTCTAGGTGGGGATGAGGAAAGAGACACTATCACGCCTGGTGATGGCGAGGGAGGTGGCTGGGATGTGGGTGATGAGGACCTGGACCTACCTCCAGAGCTGGAGGGGCCAACAGGATCTACAGAAGAGGAAGGTTACTTCGTCCCGCCTACGAAGGGCGTGCCACAGTCACAAGTTTGGGCCAACAATTCCCAACTCCCGGTCGACCATATTTTGGCTGGCTCTTTTGAAACTGCATTCAGACTTTTGCATGATCAAGTCGGTGTGGTCGACTTCTCCCAGTACCGGACTCTTTTCATCAACACTTACAGTCGATCTCGTACTTCGTTCTCTGCGTTGCCTTCGCTACCGTCTTTGTACGGATACCCACATCGCAACTGGAAAGATGCCGGCCCCAGGAATGGTCTCCCGGCAGTCGGCTTGAAACTAGCAGACCTGGTACAACGGCTGCAGCTGTGTTACCAGTTGACGACTGCAGGAAAGTTTGGAGAAGCAGTGGAGAGGCTACGAAGTCTGTTGCTCAGTATCCCGCTGTTGGTCGTGGATACGAGGCAGGAGATCAGTGAGGCACAGCAACTGCTGCAGATCTGCCGGGAATACATCCTCGGGCTGAACATGGAGTCCGCTCGTAAGGAGTTGCCCAAAAATTCGCTGGAAGAACAGAAAAGGGTGTGTGAGATGGCTGCCTATTTCACCCACTGTAATCTACAGCCCATCCACCAAATACTAACATTGCGTACTGCTCTGAACCTGTTCTTTAAGCTGAAGAACTTCAAGACGGCAGCATCCTTTGCCCGGCGCCTCCTAGAATTGGGGCCTCGCCCAGAAGTTGCTCAGCAAGCACGCAAGATCCTGCAGGCTTGCGACAAGAACCCAACAGACGAACACCAGTTGCAGTACGACGAGCACAATCCATTTGCAATCTGTGGCCAGACATATAGGCCGATCTATCGAGGCAAAGCTGAAGAGAAGTGCCCCTTGTGTGGGGCCAGCTATTTGCCGCAGTTCAAAGGCAACATCTGCCAAGTGTGTACAGTGGCAGAGGTCGGTAAGGAGACCATTGGACTGCGCATATCACAGTTACAGTTCCGGTAAAGCATCAATATATAGACTAGTTCTTTTCACTATATAATATATACCGGAAATTTTTGGGTCATGCTGTACTAGGGAGTGGGTTGCAAAATGGATATAGGTTATAATTTAACTATTTCTCTTATATGTTCAGAGTGTTGCATACAATAATTTGTGGTGAGAATGAAATAAATTACCTAGGCCTATATTTGAAATCAGCATGTTGCATTATAAGGTTGGTTCAACATTCGACAACCTGTCATATTTACTGTTTTAGAATTGAAATCTGTATCCTTGTTGTAACCCATTTCTTAACCTGCTTCAAGAATGTCTTATTTGCAGCAATTAAGTTAAATTATGTTATAGTACTGGTAAGTCTGTTATTTACATTAATTCTTCTGTGGGACCATAGAAAAACCTTTTTCTCAGACTTACGTTACTGGTTCAGTAATGAATGTACGGTTAGCCATGTTGTCAGATATGAAAATAATCTGTAGGACTAATTTACTGATGTATTAATAAAATAGTTGCAAGCCTTCCTTGTTTGGATAAGACAACTTTGTTACAATTAATTAAACTAGTAGAAAATTTTAGTGTATAAGGTATTCACTGGTTGTAGCTATTCGCAAATTTATATAGGCCATAACATACATAAGTGGTAATGTTCAGAAATAGTACTTGGCGTGGCTTGCAGGACAAAACTGACTTGGCTGATTTTAAAGTTGGTCATCTCAGAGTAGCCTACAGTATCTTATGCCTCGTTGTTTATATGCCAGCCAATAAGGACGTGAAACACTTTTAAGTTTTTTGGCACTAAAGTTTTTATTCGTGAGAAATTTATTTCTTTAATATGTTGTCTTTTCCAACTGGTCAAACAAGAAATTTTGCATGTAAGTTGATAATGTGCAGACTATTTTGCTTGTCATGCTGTGTAAGGTACATTATATATACTATGTTAATTGTGGACTAACCTTTATATGACAAATGTAATAAAGGTAAAATTTGCGAAGTGAAACAAATTTTTTCCTGCTAGTATGAGCCATTTCTGTTTGCAACAATTTTGGCACCAGTTAGGTATATGAGAACATTAGTAGTTATAGCCTACAGACTTGTTTAAATATGTATAGTTTTCAAGCAAACACAATTGTGGCATGTACAGTACATCCAGAGTAACTTAACTTGAAATTGACCCCTACAAGAAAAATGTGCTCAGACATTGCATGACATGTAATTAATCCCAGTGATAAGGCCCATTGTATTGTGTCAAGGTTAAAATATTTATCCTGGGCCCGTTTTGATAGTACCTGTTTTTAAATTTAAAACCAGACTAGAAAAATACTACAGAAATCTAATTTAATTTATGTGAATTAGTAGGTAGCCTCCATGTCTCCCTCTCACCTCCTCCCCAAGCCAAAAGGAAAACTTGTGTCTATACTTTTTCCAGTAGGCACTATTTTATGGTGTGTATGTAGGTGTTGATGATAGGTAGTGGTCCCAGTCAAAATGCACTCGGTTAATATGTTCAATGAAAACTGCAAGCATTTGCTAACTTCTTACTGTACGTATGCTGTGTAACATAGTAATGAGACTTCAGCAACCAAATTTAGACCTTGGACTTGACTGCCCTGCTAAGCACACTTGTGGTATCTGTTCTCAAGTAAAAATGGAGAAATGTGCATTGTATGTTTAATTGAAAGCCCTGCCTAGTGACAATCTTGAATGTTAAAGATATTGGTTATATATAATGTATGATTTTGTTTAGAATTCGTTGTTTTCGGTTAAAATAACTTAAAATCACATTAAACCATTTAGAAATCA